>JAGVSP010000892.1:0-53242 GCA_022494985.1 Micrasema minimum
TGCTTTTTACAAGTTGTGCAAAAGACGATTCCAGCGTTGCTGTCTTCTTTCGTCGGTTTGGCGTCGCCGTTGCGCTTGCACGCGATGCACGCACAGCGCTTATCCGCCACCGACTGCTGCAGATCACTTAAACCCGTATTGCTTTTACCGTACGTTTGATTTGAATTCGGGTCTTTGATCGGACACTGTCCGCAGTTGCACCCGTTCTCGACTGTCTTGGCTTTTGAAACTGACGGGGAATTCACTATCACGTCACTGCCTGATTGGTCCGCGAACATTATGTTACTGCTTATTTTAGAGTAGTCACTTGATAGCGAGGATTTTGAGACATCCCTCGGTATAGGCCCCTTGTCACTGCGGTCGGCGGTGCCGGAGTGGAGATAGTCGTGTTTGAGCTTGATGCACTGGGACAGATGGCGGTCGTACACGCTGCTGGCTCCCGTGTGGTCATTCTTCATGGAGGGGGAGTCGCTGGTCAGCGGAAGCGTTGCCCTGGGAACAAATTTGAAATTAAAACTCTCTGTAACGAGGCGAATTGGCTGGACATGTTGCTACATAGATTAGGGAAAGCGTGTACATTCAAGAATATAACAAGTGTTAGCACAAAATGGTAAGGTGTATGATTCTTTCAATTTAAAAAAACTCAAAGCTGCTTATTACATATTCGCTGTAAATAAATATTTTGTTAACTCAATGTTTGTAGCACTCACTTTGTAGTTTTCCATAATTATGAAATTAAACAACTTTTGTTTTAAACTACTTTTTTATTATTTAACACTCCAACCGGTTTCGGAGACACTACTCCTTCATCAGGGATTTGTATAATAATCCTTATAATCCTTATAATAATTATTATTATACAAATCCCTGATGAAGGAGTAGTGTCTCCGAAACCGGTTGGAGTGTTAAATAATAAAAAAGTAGTTTAAAACAAAAGTCGTTTAATTTCATAAATATTTTGTTAATTATTATCTGTATTCCATGTATTTATTATATATTTTATGCATACAAGACAGAAAATTGTACGGTCTGTCAAAAGACACGCTAAATATGAGTATTTTTTAAGCGCAATTGTAAGTTAACGCACAGGGTGTAACAAAACTCGATGTACAAGCGGGAAACCAGTGAATCTACATAATGGAGTCGATTTTGTATAATAATTTTTTTTGATTTGACTTGATTTGATTTGATTTGAGAAAATTAACTAAAAAGTTGATTTTTTTTTAATTTTTTTTTTGCAAATTGTTTTCAAATATCATGTATTTACTCAAATTAATACTATCCATAAAGAAAGCAAAATTTAAAAACGCGTTTTAATAAGAATTGGAGAAATTTCACTTAATCTGCCATACTTATGAAAACTTTTGTGAGAAGAAAAAAAAAAATTTTTCAAGCTCGGATTAAAAAGTCATATTACACAATCGTCTCCAAATACGATGTAGATTCACTGGTTTTCAGCTTGTACATCGAGTTCTGTTACACCCTGTGTACAGCTAATAGTATAAATATGTAACTTGTATTTTACGTTTTTAAAAGCATACAATATACCAATATCTACTTAAACGATTACATTAACTGTCATATCAGCCAAGCGTCGTGTCGGCCATTAAATACTCCATACAGTTTTTGCTTTATACGGGACAGTATGAAAACTGGCCCAGAAAATGTACAGTTTTCTGACTCACGTAAACTCAAATGTTTCGATTTGTGATACCTCGGACTGGCAGTGCCGCGTAATACCCGCTTTATATGGGACAGTTTCTTGTTCAGAAAAACTACACAGTTTCTTGTTCAGAAAACTGTGCAGTCTGTCAAACTTCTGTCAAAAGACACGCTAAATATGTGTATTTTTGAAACGCGATTGTAAGTTATTATCGTATGTTTGCTCTCAGGAAATTGTATATTTAGCTAATAATGTAAATATGTTTTTACGTATTTAAAAGCATACAATAAACCAATGTCTACTTAAACGTTTACATAAAAAACATTGACTGTCATGTCAGCTTAAATCTGACACTAGCACACAGTTTTTCATGCAGTTTTAGCTTTATACGGGACCGTTTTCAGACTGCACAGAAAACTGTGTAGTAAACTGCGCCATATAAAGTGGGCTTAAGACTGGATCATCTTACCTTCGTATAGTAAAAATGATCAAGTTTAAACAACTCACTATAAATGACGACTTTCAAATTATTTTGAAAGTTGAACGCCAAAAACACTTGTATTTGGTTCAATGATTTGAGATTTGCCAAAGATATTTTTTACAATGCGTAAGACTCATGTTTTCAATTACTGGGTCTGTGATTGATGAACACAGCCGTACAGAGGGTGTACTTTTTAAATAATAAGACAAAAAACACACAAAATGCAGAATACGCAGTGCGGAGTGAGCTATTTAGATTGCCAATGACAGGTCATAAGCCCTGTAAACGCCTAGATATCCATATTCCCTTCCAAACATCTCGTCTCTGTTGAGATGTCGAATTGTAATTATTAGCCCGTAATGGGTGAAATCCAGTTTTTGTCTACAAGTATTTGGACACACTCGAAATGTTGTTTATATAAATTAGCTGGTAGTTATATATTGATTCACCATATGCATTTTTTCGTATATCTATTCCTTTTATGTATATTTTGTAAACTTTTTTATTATTTTGTTGTATTTCTATGATAAATTTACATATCTGCTATTGGCTCCCGATGACAAACGGCAAAATTACGGTTTATCGGGACGGCATTATTTTTGTTTTCAAATGTTATGTTTTATTTTCTCAATAAAAAACTTTCAACAAAAAAAAAAAAAAGTTATAAGCATAACAAATTGAAGAGTCATCTTCAGGCGTTTCCTAGTAGGGTGATATAATTCCGTAACAATCTCACTTGCAATCGTAAAGGTTTCTGCTAAAATGCTTGGCAATTTTCTCAATGGACGACAGAGAGTGTTCACATGTGAAGCGTCGCGCCATTTCACTGTATATATACAAGTTCTGATAATTGGCAGATATGCGTATCAAATTTATTCAACTTTCTTTTAAAAGAGTATAAAACACCCTGTAATTTCATACAAATGTTTGTGATCTATTGTGTTTAAACAATATCAATTGATATTAATTGATAGTACCAAGATCCTCAAATCTTAAATAATAATAATAATCATTTATTCCGCATCATCCTTGATACAGCATATTTTAAAAAAATAACACAAAAAAAAAAAACAGAATCAAAATAAAAATATTATATTAATATAAAAATAAAAATAATAAGGAAAACAAAAGGACTCCAGGTGGTTCCAAAATTTTGAATTTTCAAATTCTCAAAATTTGAGTGGGCCATCCTTGTACAGCAGCGCGGCTTGAACCATCCTGCACCCAAACAGCCGACTCTTGAAGTTGCCCACTTTAAAGCGCACCGTGGCTTCAAAGGAGTTTACTCCTGAGATAGCAAACATACCGGAAGCACTGCAGAACCTTCAGTATTCAGTATTCTATTGTTTCTTCGTTTAAGATATTCAACTTAACACTCGTTTGGTCTGAGAATCCAGTAAGCCAGTGTTTCCCAACCTGTGGTCCGAATATATGTATGGGGGTCCGCAGTCACATCTCTGGACCATTTGACAACTTTTTTTTTTTTTTAATATTTGTTTATGAACATCCAACAGACATACACTTATATTAATTTCTAAAAATAACGTCCACTTATAGGCTATCTCTTAACCTATGTGAAAAGGCATTCTCTGCTCTTGTTTACACTAAAAACAAATACAGAAATAGATTGCAAGTAGAATCCGATCTGAGACTACAACTGAGTAGTAACATCAACCCAAACATTACTAATTTAGTTTCAAAAAAGCAACACCAACCTTCACATTAATGGTCTGGTCAGGATATTTTTATATTAGCGAATAAATTTTAAGATAAGACCCTATTAACCGTGTTGGTGTTGCTGTTGTGCGTTAATTATGAACGTATTTTTATTATTTTTTAAGTATGATTAAATCATTCCTTACTTTACAACAACCCATATAATAACAAATTTGTTGGTATTTTATATGCATAAATAATTTAATAAAATAGATCCCAATGATCCATAGTAACCATCTATAATGCTTTTAACCTTCGTGTCCCGAAGATATGTATTTACTACAACTCGACTTGTAATGAAAAAATCTATATAAAATATAATAGATACAGGCCTCAGAATTTTTGTATTCTTCCGTAATAGAATTGCGAATCACATAAAAGTATTTCAATACATGGTTATTAATTTGCAGCGACGGAAATAAATAATTTGTCGATAAATCTGGTACCAATTCAGATAATGACATTACAAAAATTGTTACATTACAACTTCAACAATGGTCAACGAAAAAGCAATATCTACTGTCGGGGAACGAGTTCATGGCCTTCGGGGAAAGAAGTGTAAGCGGAGGGTGCATCCCCCGTCACATTCCTCCTCTACCCGCTCGCCCCTAGGTCATGGGGACATTTAGTGATGTGCGTACCACTGCCGATTCGGATTGCTAGTTTATTTTTGAAAATATCTCGGAATTCCGAAACACGGCAGTTCTCTTTTTCATGGGATGGTATACAATTGAAATTGGAATAAGAGGTTTTATTATTGCTGAGCGAATATAGTTTACATGTGGTCAGGTCTATTGTTTGTGTTAGGTTGAGACATGAATGGATAGATAATTTAAGACGTTTTTTATTATGGGCGAGTAGAGTTATGGGTGCAATATCACACTTTTAACTAAAACAGTCGTAAATTACCCATGGTTGGGCGGTTTTGATTTGATTGCGGTCACACGTAATGAATTTCCTGTCCCTTTCCTGCATCAAATGTGTTCCATAGGCCTCTCCCTCACACCCATGGGACTATACTGCAAGAAAAAGTGCAGTGACAACGGCAGTTTAGTGTTTTTTGGAACTTGACCAGCACGCATTGCTGATCTGAAAATCGCTCAACGCATATTTGAATATACCGCCCGCGCCCGCTATAATTTGTTTGATTATATTATTATATACTCACACTATATTCTCGCCAGGATAATAAACAATTAAACCGATACTATCGTATGATCTTAAAAGGTGAAGCACTGATGTGACGTGAAGTGAAGTGGGACTCCTGAAGCAATCCAAGGGTGAGTCCTCTCAATCTTCCTTCATTTATCCAATTCAGTTACGTGTGACAAATTCATAATCTCGAAGTAAATCAGTGTTAATAATAAATTTAATGAACCAGCAATTCCGCTTAACCACCCATGTATTCATCTCTCAACCATAAACAAAATATAGGTCACACGTGTACCACATAAACCGACATACTACACTCACTTAGCAATAATATTACAAACTTCTTGTTTCAATTTCAATTGTGTAGTATCCCTATTGTACACTATATTTGTTTTAATTTCAATAATTGATATTGTAAACTATCCCTTTAAAAAGTTAAATGCGTTGTTTCAATATTTTAGCTATCTTACTATTCCCATTATCAAAATTTTCATTTATGTAGCTAGGTACTTGTGGATTTGGATTTTCAGGATAGTGTAGCATCATCACTAGCCGCATTCCTTCCGAGAGCCACAAACTCATTCCCCAACTGTAGGAATATTCATGTTTTTACGATTTTTAAGTCACGTTTTCAAGGTGTTTAAAATACATATCACTGGAGGGTGTGGAATCTTTTTTTGTACCGAAAGGCTCCGTAAGGGAAGTGTTAATTTAGCACTAACGGAGTGATAAAAAATTACTAATTATGGCTTTATAATATGTGCTCACTAGTGAGGCCCATATTATATATTTAAAATTTCAAAACTAGTTTACATGTCTGGGCACTAGGGTGGCCCAAAAATGTTAAATTTACCCTACACCTCAGGGCAGCACCCGCTAAGTTTTTTACATTAGTTGATAGTAGTTAATAGTAATTTCAATGTCCTAGGTGGAATAAAAGGCTATGCTCAACGTCTCCAAGGTTTTAAAATTTTTGTAATTTTCCCATATAAAAAATTTAAAAATTTAAAAAAATTGTGAAAGAAATACCAAGAAAAATGTGTTAGAGAGTGAAAAAATTAGAACTATCAATGGTTGTTTGTGAGGAGTGCTTTTATTCAAGTGATTTATTTTAGACTTTTTGTGAAAATATGGCTTTGTCATCTACTATAACACGTCAAGCGGACTCTATATTCTTGATAGGTGTCAAAGGTGTAGAACCAATATCTAGATTTAATTAGTTACCATTCATCATCAATATTATACTATGAAATAAACTAATTTACTACTTCCCAGGTAGTTGTACTTAATTTAGAACAACCCTCGAAATGCCAGATTTTTTCTTAATATTACATACCTTTGAGCACTGTCTTCCAATTGAGTTGTTTCCGATAACATGAATATCCATAAAAACGTTATAAATATTTAAAGTACATTTTTACAATTCCAACGATATAAAACACAATGATCAAAAATGTTGTTTTCATATGTAAATTTATGTTTTAAAAACACGAAATTACGAGTGACTTTTAACGCCCGTTATTGGCTAATGACGTCATACCCGTTCATTATGAAAGGCGGGAAATTCATTACAAAGTCAGCGCCCATATTGATGTGACGTCACACCCCATGCGCGCCAAATGGAGGATTTTGCGAGCGATTTGAAAAAGCGCTATTTTAAACCGCGCTAGAAAATTCATGTCATCGTAAAAATTTAAAAAAAAATTCCCTTGATATTGTTATTTTTCAATCAATTTTTTTAAATAAAAAATAGAAAATCGGAAAGAACCCAATTAGAATATTAGCTTCAAACTTTACCTGAATACTCGTTTTTACCACTGATAAAAAACTTAGCGGGTGCCCTGAGGTGTAGGGGTAAAATTTAACATTTTGGGCCACCTAGTGCTCACTTTAATCTATGTTTTTTAATAATTTTGTTGAGTTCGCAAACAAAAGTGGTCACACACATGCAACAGTTTTAAAATAGTGTTGAATTGTCTGTTTGTGTTTGAATTACTGTGTTTTTTTTAAATGACAAAACTAAAATCAAGCCAACACCAAGTGTTAATGATTATTTACAAATTTCATGCGGTGTCATGCGTAAAGATTGTGATTTTAAATATGGGTGGGTTCTATACAAAAGTACACAAAATCAAAATTACCTTAGCATCAATTCTTCATCTATATATTGCAAAAGACTCCTAAAAAAATACAGAAAACCATAGATGACATATCTCAAACAGCCAAAGATATTTCAAACATTAACATACCATAAATTAATGCAGTAAAGCCTCGATATAAATAGACCAATAATGCTATTCTTTGCCAATTTAAAGTCAACAATGTAAAAATTATCAAATAAAACTCTGTTTTGTAAAAGAACCATTAAAAAAATTAATAAAACATCGAGGTTGTTTCACGACCGGCCTCTTAATGAGGAATAGATTTTTTTTTCTTTTTAGTAATTTTTTACAAAGTATGCTAAACCTATTTGATTGAGCTAATGATTACTTTTACAAAATTTTAATGCTTGATTGACGACAATTCGATTTTTCAAAGTTTTGCGTTTAATTCACAGATTTTCCATCATGAATGGGCTTTTAAACCAAAATTTTCTGTGAATGCAGAAAAATAAAACAAAAAATCAAACGAGTATCGGTGCAATCCGTTTTTAAAATCGGATAATTAATAACAGAGATACAATCATTTAAAGTTTGATTTTTGTAAAGATTTTTATTTATTATTATTATTATTTAATATTAGGCGAGCAGCTTAAAGCTGATATGCCTAAATCGGACAGTTAGTTAGGTTTAAACTTGTCCAGTCCATTCTTAAAACCCGTTCACACTATTCGCAATGACCAGCTCCTGCGGTAGCCCGTTCCAGCTATCTACCACCCTGTTGCTCAGGAAATGCTTTCTTGGGTTCTGATTAAAACCGGGTCTTCTCCAGCTTAAGGTTGTGGCCTCGAAGTCGTGCGTTGTTTTTTCAGTTTGAAGGTTTCACACAATTTATTACACTTATAGTGACGGTTCATTATCTTGTATGTTTCAATTAAATCACCCCTTTCCCGTCTTTTCTTCAGTGTTGTGAGACCAAGAGTTTCTAGTCTCTGCTCATACGGAAGTTGATTTTTAGGCTAGGAGATAACTTAGTGGCCCGTCTTTGGACTCTCTTTCACATAATCGATATCCTTAGCATTTTGTATGATGAATCATTGTATCTCGCTTATTAATTATCTGATTTACGAACGGATTGCACAGACAGATTTGTGTTTATTCGCTTTATTTTTCTGCATCATATAATTTTTTTTCTTTTCATATTCCAATGTGATCTGTTTATTACTTGCGTCGTGCCTTCATATCAGGTTAGGTCACCGTCCAGGGCTGATGGGTGCAGGCCTGACGTGGGAGGGATTTAGTGATGTCCACATGCCCCACACAGGAGCGAATGCGGTGAAAGAAGAAGAAGACACGGAAACATTTAATCATCATTCATCAATCATCAATCATCATACATCAATCATCATACATCATTCATCAATCATCATACATCTTCATCAATCATCATACATCTTCATCAATCATCATACATCAATCATCATACATCAATCATCAAATATTCCAGAGGCTGACGCCATGTCTTGCCGAATATTCCTCATGGCAGAACTGACGTGATTGCGAACCATACCATGACAAGAGGTATAGAAATGTTAAATGAAATTAGAGATATTGATTTGTTCAATTTAAAAATTGAACGATTCAAAAAGATAATAAAAGAAAATTATATTCACTCGGGAATGGGCACAAAGTAAAAGGGTCTAGGTACCTGTTTAGTGTCATTTAAAAAAAAGAAAATAAATCAAATTAAAAAAATTCAAGGTTTTCTGAATTGTCTGATGTCTATTATATTGAGATTTTACTGCATAAAGGGAAATGACCAAAAGGTCGACATTTTGAATTGGAAATATGTCATGTTAATATATCCCTCAACATACAAGGCCGTTATTTGTATTTATCTTAGAGTAATGACGCGCGCAGGCTATAGAGAGGCCCTTTCGCCGTTTCCCATAGAGCGGAAGCGTTGCAAATTTTTGGTTAGCGACAACTTCACTCTGCTGGCGGCCATTATTATTTGTTTGACAACAGACGCGTAACTGTCACTTTCGTCGCTTTGCTAGTAAATAACGTGGATACTTCCTGATTTTAATCATCAAAAACGGCAATGGTGAATTGTAGTATGCTTGGTTGTAGCAGTAAGAGTGTCAAAGGTGTTGAAGGAGTTACATTTCACAGGTAATTGATTTCGATAAATAATTATTTTGATTTACATTGATTTTGGCATATATTGTCCTAACATGGTATTATTTGTATAAAAACTTTCCTTTTATCAACATATTTACATTATTTACCAGTTTTTCTTAATTTGGGTGATCAATTTGTAAATTAAAGTATGTTTACTGTTGATAGTGACAGTTGATTACTGTCGATATGCCAAGGCCGCATTAGGCATTTGTAAAACATTGGCATTTGTTTTGCTGCAAACTATAGCCAACTTCGTGTTTGACAATCATAGAATGGTTTTTGACCGTTAGGGCCCCTCTATAGCCTGCGCGTTATTACTCTAAGGTATTTATAAACTTTTTGTCAACATCATTGATACCATATATTATACTTGATGCTGGCATATTTTGGAAGAAGGTTGACATTGGTGTTAGTTTCTATCCAGTGCTGCTTTTTAGTTTGCAAAAACATCACCACAGTTCTTCCTAAATGTGACAGTCTAAAATTTGTTGAAACCAATTGGTTAATAAACCATAATTTCATAAACCAATTTCAGGTTGCAGATTATACTCTTCTGGGTTATTTATTTATTTATTTTATTAGAGAGAACATACAACTAATAAATGAGAAAAAAAGCACCCCACCGATGATCTTGTAAATTTCTGTATTCACAAAAAAATTTAGTTTACCAGCCCATTTTAGTAACCTTTAGTAATAGAAGTGGTTTATAATCGGCTAACTTAAACAGCGCTATTTTTGTGAAAAATCCCCTCAAGGGCGCTTTACAATATTAAAGATACTGTTTAACCTAAGCTCCTAGCGGTAGACTATATTACCTGTAACTTGAGCAGACTAGGGCAATTTATGCATTCTGGGAATTTATTATTATTATTATTATTATTTAATATTAGGCGAGCAGCTTAAAGCTGATATGCCTAAATCGGACAGTTAGTTAGGTTTAAACTTGTCCAGTCCATTCATTTGTTTGTGAGATTTTAAAAATACGCGTTTTTAATTGAGACCGAAATTGACCGGGGCTCTGAATGGTGCGTAAGTGTGAAGGAAGTCGATTCCAGGCAGAGGGGCCAGCCGCTGCAAAAGCACGATCGCCAGACTTGGTGTTTGGACTTCGCCGCGGTTTACAAAGTCTTCCTCGAGTTTGTAATAATTATTATGATAAAATTATAATTAAGGGCCCACACCACGGCGGCTAGCTAATAAATTCGTTAAACTGGTGCTTAAGATAAGGTTAATTTAGATTTTATTCCTGAAGAGCCATAAATGTCTATGCAAAGAGCTTATCCGTATTTTTATCACACTAACAATCTTAAAATCGCAGTATAGCTTGTTGAAAAAATCGGTAGAGTTAGCTGGACTGAAAAAGACTCAATAGTCTTTAAAACAGTCTAGGGAAAGGGTGAGGCTTTCATTGTATGCAAAGTTGGCGAGCTGTTTATTCCGACCCTCGTTATATAACAATGATTGAATTATTTTTTTACAACCAAAACAGACCCGAGGTTTAATTTGAGAGAATTACATCACAGAACACTCAAATCTCTTTTTCGAATCGAATGAAGATTTGTGTAATGTACCAATGATCAAATGTAAAGATAGTGTAAAGATAGCGTACCAATGATTGCATTTTTTATTTTATTTATTTATTACATTTCACACATTTAATAATCACAATAATGGGATGGCGACTCAATCAGTAGAGACCCATGCCAATGATCTGGCCCCGACTCACTAGATAGTCCGTGTCGAGTCAGGGCATTGTAGTATTATACATAAGTTTGATTTAACAAATTTAGAATTTACAAAACAATATTTTTGCATACAAAATTTTAATAATTACATAGCTATATTTTTGCAGGCATTTTCAATATATACACGACCCATTAGACTTATCCAACTAACGACACCGACCCTGTATTTGGAGAAGTCGGTTAATAATTTGGTTTGTGTGTCCATTTGGTTATATATCTTAGGTCCAATAAATGTGAAGTGGCGCTGCGCTATCGTTGTTTTTCTTTTAGGAAGTAAATAATTGATATTTGAGGCAAAGCGAGTGTTCATGTTTTGTTGCGTTCTGCACTTGTCAATACTCCAAAATTTCACTAAGCATGACTTAACATGTAATTGCCGAACACGACTATAAGCATGACTTAATATATTTTGAAAAAATAAGATGCTCAATACAAAAGGTAGTACGACTATGAATTATTGCATTTTGAAATCATGATATACCGAAGATAATATACCTCTGATAATGAATGGTACCTATAAAATAAACACCAAAATTTCAAGCAGAACTTCGACTATTAGATGTATAAAGATTCTACACATAACACCAAACAAAACATGCAAACAATATGAGAAAAAACCATGACAAAATACATCAAACGGGCTTAGGGAAGAACAAAAATGTATTGAAAAACTATATTTTTTAGTACCAAAAGATTATTATGAAGAAATTTTTTTTTTAAATAAATTATCATAGTGCGCGAGATGCATTAAAAAAATTCGTTCAAATTATGTAAATTATTTTACAACTAAATAAAAAACGTGTTTTATGTCTAGAGGTGAACGAAGTTTGCGAATGCGACACGACGAAAATACAGGGGCGTTTGGCATTTAATCAAATTATTTTTTAATAAAAAAAAATTATTATCGATATTTTTATATAATTGTTGACAATGACAAAGTAACATGACATTTTATAAATCAGGCATTTCAATGTGTTTTTTTAAAAATTTCAATAGGGAAACCAATGCAACTTTGCATTGCAACTTAGATAATGTGAAATTTAGAAGAATAATGCACACTATTTTCATTTGGCTACCCGTGCATGAGGTCGCTGGTTCGGTTCCCGTGGGGGATCAACACGAATTATTATTTAACACGTGGTTTTCATAATAATATTTCATGTGCGATACCTTGGACTGGCTCTGAAGCGTAAGACCGATCATCTTACCTACATGTGATATTTTAATTTAAGCTTAAAGTTGAAAAAATTATTTTTTTTAAACTTATTACGTCACAGTAAAGGCAAACTAGAGCACTTATGAGTTTTGTCATATCCGGAAGAAAGAAAATGAAAATATGTAATTTTTTATCGATAATTATCGTTATCGTCATCATCATCATCATACCATATCCGCTCCCTATGTGGAGCATATGGATTCCACAACTGCCTCCAGGCCAAGCGATCGGCCTCAAGTTCCCGCGCGCATCCTCCCAAGTCAAGTCCGCGTCAATAGGCTTCTTCCCGATAACATGAATATTCTTGAAAACGCTATAAATATTTAAAGTATATTTTTACAATTCCAACGATATAAAACACAATGATCAAAAATTTTGTTTTCATTTATAAATTTATGTTTTAAAAACACGAAATTACGAGTGACTTTTAACGCCCGTTATTGGCTAATGACGTCATACCCGTCCACCGTGGAAGGCGTGAAATTCATTCCGTAGTGAGCGCCTATATTGCTGTGACGTCACACCGCATGCGCGCTAAATGGAGGATTTTGCGAGCGATTTGAAAAAGCGCTATTTCAAACCGCGCTAAAAAATTCATATGACATTGTAAAAAATTTCCCTTGATATTGTAATTTTTCAATCATTTTTTTAAAATAAAAAATCGGAAAGAACCCAATTGTCAAAAGCGGACGTCCAGGACGCCGAGAACCTGATGCCTTGTAAAATACGCGAGCATAGTTAAGGCTCTCGGGAGGCATACATAGTACATGTTAGAATTTTACAAAAACTATGCATTTTTCTACAACTTTGATGGCAAAATATGTCGATAGATAGCCAACAAAAAAAATATTTAGTAATGATAATGATTTTTTTTTAAAATTGGTATACGTGATCATGCAAAATATATATGAATGAAAATGGACAAAAAATCATTCGGAATACAGTTACCAACACAAAACCATCTCAAACTTCAAACGGTTATATTTCAAAATATTATTGTAAAACAAAGACGTTTCTATAATGCGTCGAGAGTGGACGCGAAAGTGTCCCTTACGACGCCTGTACCTTAGGCTCATTTTCATAATCTGTTCGCCAGTTATGGCGCACTCCCTAACACGCCGTCTCACTCTAGAATAAGAGAAAACAATGCGATGATAGGGGGCAACATAAAAGGGGGGGGGCAAAAACATGATGCAGAATGATACCATTTATAATGTGGTGTCTCGCTCTAAAATGGGAGAAAATAATATGATGAAAAGGGACAACAATATAAACGTGGTGCAGGAGAGAACGAAAACCTAATTCAATGAGATGTCTCCTTCTAAAATGGGAGAAAATAATACGATAAAGAGAGATGGAAATATAAGCAAACAGTGTAGAGAGAAAAAAAATTAACTACTTAATTGAATATTATACCTCAGTGAAATAAAAGAAGATAACATAAATGTAAAACAGAGTAAAAAACAAAAAAAAAATGAGATGAGAAGGGGCAAGAAACATAGGTAAAAGTGCAAAAAGAGGTCAAATAACGAGATGAGAATGGACAAGAAACATAAATGTAGGTAACAAAGCAAAAGAGGTCAAATAACAAGATGAGAATAGACAAGAAACATGTAATAGTGCAAAAAAAGGTCAAATAACGAGATGGAATGGACAAGAAACATAAATGTAGGTAACAAAGCAAAAAAAAGTTAAATAACAAATGAGAAGGGTCAAGAAACATAGGTAAAGTGCAAAAAGAGTCAAATAACGAGATGAGAATGGACAAGAAACATAAATGTAGGTAACAAAGCAAAAGAGGTCAAATAACAAGATGAGAATGGACAAGAAACATAGGTAATTGTGCACAAAAAGAGGTCCAACAAATAGAAGAGGAATATAAAATATAATAAACAGAGTGAAAAGAAAAATAAATAATGTACAATTTTTAGTAACCTTACCTTACCTAACCTAATCTGAAATACTTATTCATCATCTTTGCTTATTTGTGTCAAAATGTAAATAATGATACAATGGTTTTCGTGAGATACCTCGATATTAGCACAGAAAGTGTTAGTATACATTTTGATTTCGACTGATTTTTGTTCAAAAGAGGGCCAAAAATATACAGTTTACGAAGAAAAAATACTCCCACAATTATTAATTTAGGTATGTATCATGATACGGCGCCATTCTTTTTCTTACCTCAGGTAAATTGTGCATATAGCACTATAATTTTAAATATAGAATATCACAATCGTTTGTATCACAAAAATATAAAACCCGTTCATAAAGTGAGGAGTAAAAAAAAAATAAAAACACGTTTGATTTTTATTTTTTTATTGACATTACTTAGTAGAATTCCATGATATAATTTAATTTAATATAACCAGTCCGAAGATGTCCGTTGCAGAGTGAAAGCGCTAACTGGTCAAATAAATAAAAGTGGAACTGTACCAAGCATTTTTATTTAACTTTTAATGGTTATATTAAAATAATCAAAACAGGTTTTTTGATCGAAATGATATTTTATAACCCTAGATAGGTACGTTAAAATAACGTATGTAAATTAAGGTTGAAAAAAATTAACCAATTTAATTTTCGTAATAACGTGCTTACACTGTAATAGTATTGTAGTTGAGGTGCCAGTCAAGGTTAACATAAAGCTTTCAGTGAGACAAAAATTATTCTACAACTAACTATTTTGTAATATTTTTCGTTAATAAATGAATAAATAAATGAATTAATTAATTTTAAAAATATGTTAAAATATGTACAAGCAGTCTCCGATTTAACAGCCCCTATTGACTTGACCTTCGATATTGGTAGGGGAGTGAGAATTTAGAAAATTTTCACCGAAAACTATCAGTGCGATAGAAAGTTAGCTATAAGTCTATTACCTACAATGGGCTTATACACCAAATTTTTTTGTAAATCATAAAATTATAGGTGCATCCGTTTGTTGTTTATAAATTTTCTCAAAAAGTATGGGTCAAATAAAAATAAAAAAATCTAAAAAAATGGACTCAAAAATATGATGTAGATTCAGTAATTTCCCGCTTGTACATCAAGTGGTTTATTTTTCTAGCCTCAGAATCTCCTGTCTAGTGAGGTTGATTAGTACGGCAGATTACCAAAGAAATTATATTATATTATTATTAGTACTGTGTCCAAGTATACAAGATGGATACTTACTTCTCGTTCGGTAGGCCGTCGGGCACGGGACACGAAGCCTGAACCCCGCTGAGCAGATCCAGCATCTCCCAGCCATCTTCCTGGCGGTGAGCGCAGCACGGTTTCACTAGAAAAGTAATATGACTACGTTATAGGGAGGACATCGAGAACTACGATTGTATGGAGTGGCCACGCCCATAGTAAAATCTTTAATGAAAGGTGGAACAAGAATTTCAGAGAAGTGACATTCCATACTTGAAAAATACTACCGTGTCTGAGGTGTCTAGTTACCCACTACGTCATCAATAGGCATCTACGTCATCACTAGACATCTACGTCACATGTTTCGTGTATTGGCCTTAGTGCCGGAGTGTTTAGACGGTGGAATTTGATAATAAGTGGTGTTATGAAATTAACCCTAGGAAGTGCATATTTTTTGAAAATTTGTATGGCAACGCCTCTTCTAGTGAATTCTTGTTCGAAGGGTTAAGAGCATACGACACCACGTGACTCGCGACCTCTCTGGAATTTTACATTATAGCTATGTTTTTTTAACACATTTTAGGTATCGACTAGATGCGTGTTTGCTTCGTCTTATTTTTTAAATATTTTATTTGTTAAAGGAGATAAATAAACTATTAAAAAACCTTTTGGTTGTCTGTAAAGTCGGTTTACGGACAACGTCATAAGAAAACATTGATGAAAAATAGCATACTTTTATGAATTTAATTGAATTATTATTATTTTGTATAATACAAAGAAGGAGTTAATTGAAAATTACAATTTTTTCCATAAATTAACATTTTTTTACACTCGTTAATTCAAATATTTGTTTACTTAAATTATACAAATTAATTACAAGTAACAATAAGCTATTGACAATTTATTTACAACTTATATACATATGATGATATGATGTTTAAGATACTCCAACCTGTGTTATTTTGTGAAAGATAGGACGATTCACTTTGTAGCTTGTGTGCTGCTGCTGTCTCCCTTCTACTCGGACGCATCGGCCGATGGAGTGGAAGAGAGATAGATGCGTCACAAACCGAACGCTTAGGCCGATCGTGCCTCTCTATCACTTGTTCAGCGCTCTCGCTTGCACACTCGGCTCAGGCGGAACGTGACAATGACTCATGCTGTTTCGTGTGTGCAGCCGGCGTTCATCGATTTATTAGACGTTATCACGTCAAAAAATAAGACGATACAAACACGCATCTGGTCAACATCTAAAAAGTGTCATTTCTATAACGTTAAATTCCAGGGAGAAAATCATGTCATGCGACATGACTGTCAGCTGGTCCCTAAACACATGGGATGGTAATTACCCGCCCTCTTCATGGTGTCGGAGTCCCCCATGTCCAGGTCGATGGTGGGCGAGTCGTCCAGCGGGCCGGAGTGCAGGGAGTGGGGGCGCGCGGCCAGCCCCTGCTGCCGGGACTTGACGGTCAGCTTCGAGGCTATGCGGTGGGGCACATCTGGTATCGCCTAAAAATAAACATTTTATTTTAATTAGCAATGCCACTGTATTTTAAATTTTTTTTTTCTATTAGTGTGCTATTTAACTAAGCAAAAAAAATGTTGTATTTTTTTTTGTGTTCTTAATGAAGATACGATTTTTTAAAGTTGCACATTTTAAATACCGCGCCAAATACTACTATGTACTAAGTGCGTCATTTTTGCAGGAGTGACGTCATAAAACGAGTGGCTAACGGCATGGTATTTCTCCAGCCAGTAACAAAACTGTCAAAATTCTATGCAAACTGACGCGGGACGGACGGCCGGAGCACAGATAATATACCGTCAACTCAACTGTCAGATATACTGTTAACAGCTGTTCTAGGGAGACTGAATGGCGGCCATCTTGTTTTGCGATAGAAGATTGTATTCCATATTAAAACGCCATGGAACGCGGTCCACTTTCTTGAAATGTGGCTACGGGGGCTTAAAAACGGAAACCGGAAACACTACACTAAAATACAAGGAGTGACGTCATTGTTTAAATTTTGAAATGAATGCTATTTTCAACATTTTTTATTTATTTTTGCATGCGTTTTTGGGATATTTCATCCCACTTCAAATTTTTTTAATATTCGCGTCAACACAAAAGCATTTTTAAAATTCAATTCCGGGTAGCAGTGGATTTCCTCATTATGAAATGAAAAACACTTTTGTTTTAACCAAGAGCTTGTACATAGTAAAGTTGACCCCCGAGGCCCCAACATAAAGAAAAAAGCAGTCCTAGGTATCACACATGAAATATTAATATTTAATACGAAAATCACATGTGAATCAATATTTCATATTGGGTCCCTACGGGAATCGAACCCGCGACCTCATGCATGTTAGCCAAATGCGCTACCACTATGCCAAGAGGCGGACAAAGTATTAAGATGTTACAATTTCTTACCCCATCCTCATCCGGATCAGCGTTGAAGTTGAAAAGACTAGAAGGGTTGGAGACTTTCTGTAGTAACTCTATAGCCAATCTCTTGGACATATCTGATTGGAAGAACGCGTGCTGTAAGAGGAAAAAAATTGATTAATTATTTATATTACTGCTACACATTTTTTTTTTTTTTTTTTTTGTTTAACTAACTAACTAACTAACTAACCATCACGCCATTTCCCCATAGGTGTAGGCAGAGAGGATAGAACGCCATACCACTCTGTCCTGACAGACTTCCTTTGCTTCCTCTACATTAGGGTGTGTCACGCTCCATAGTAAAAAAATTAACTATTTTTTATTTTGGTGAGATAGGTCTCAAAAGTTGTATTAGGTATACAGAATTAATAAAAGAAAAGAAAATTTAAATAAAAAAATCATCTTTGGCTCGCTAAAATGGATTTAAATTCGGAAAAATTATTAAATTATCGGTCAGAGAAAAAATGTTTAGGAGAAAAACCATTCTGTTTTTATTAATTTTTATTTCTTCGGACTGTTTAAAAAAGTTCACAAAATACACAGAAAATTAAATTACTAAAGATTTTTTTATGTACTGTTTGTAAGATAAACTTTTTAAAAATGAAAATTAGTCTGTTTGGCACAAAAATGAAAGAATTTAAACTTTTTTTAAATGGAAGTTTTACACTATTTAAAACCTATCAATGGATAATATACAAAAAAAAAAAGAATGAAAAAATACAAAACTAGCAGTAAAAAGTTATTTAGAAAAATATTTTAAAAGTAGTATTTTTTTGAATTTTCAAAACTTTGGGGCATTTTAGTGAGCCAAAGACGTTTTTTTTTAATTTAACAAAAAGTTCGTTTTCTTATTTTTAGAGTAAAACGCAACTTTTGAGACCTGTACCGTTTCTGTATTCGGAAATTGAAAAAAACGACACACCCTACTCTACATTCATACATCTTCTCATGCACATACGCCGGTTATTCCGACTTTTCACATGACCACTTTCAAGTACTTGACGTACTTGGCCATGCCATGTCTTCCTTGGCCTTCCGCGGCTTCTACACCCATGCACACTTGCATTTAAACTTCTTTTAGCCGTTCTTTCATCACTCATTCATGACCAAACCATCGTAAAAGCCCTTTCTTAATTTTGTCGATAATGCTTATCTCAGCCTTGCACTCTGCTCTAATTTCGACATTCACCAGCGGAAGCTGCCCGCCTATAAAAAAATAATAACTTTAGAACAGTCTAGGGAAAGGGTGGGGCTTCCACCCTGTACTCGGTCTGCTGGTCTCGGGGGCTGACCTGCAGCAGCTTGTCGGCCGTGGGCCTCTTCTTGGGGTTCTTGGTCAGCGCCGTCTTGAGGAAGTTGTGGAAGGTGGCCGACCAGCGCTCCTTGTCCCGCAGCGTGGGCGGCTTGAAGCCGGACTTGGACATGAGGAACAGCGCCCGCATAGGGTGGAGGTCGAACATCGGCGGCTGCAGCTCGGCCAGTTCTGGAAAGTATTTCATACGTGGTGTAACAAGCGGGAAGTGAATCAACATCTATGTAATAGGGTTCTTCCCGATAACACAAATATTCTTAAAAACGTTATAAATATTTAAAGTATATTTTTACAATTCCAACGATATAAAACACAATGATCAAAAATGTTGTTTTCATTTATAAATTTATGTTTTAAAAATATGAAAATACGAATGATTTTTAACGCCCGTTTTTTTTTTTTTTTTTATTGAAAAAAGAAACATTTGAGTTCTTATGATATACTCAAATATTTCAATTTTGGAGCTGCTTTCAAATAGTCGGAAATAACTGTGCCAGAAAGCAGGAAACAAGTTGCACTGAAGTGGGATTCGAACCTAGAGATTCTAGTCCGGAATCCTCGAATCTACCACTAGACCACAACTCGGTTCATGGTTATTGGCTAATGACGTCATACCCGTTCACCGTGAAAGGCGTGAAATTCATTCCGTAGTAAGCGCCTATATTACTGTGATCTCACACCGCGTGCGCGCCAAATGGAGAATTTTGCGAGCGATTTGAAAAAGCGCTATTTCAAACCGCGCTAGAAAATTCATATGACATCGTAAAAAAAAAAAAAAACTCCCTTGATATTGTAATTTTTCAATCAATTTTTTGAAGTAAAAAAAAAATCGGAAAGAACCCCATTGTACAGTTTTTATTTATTTATTATTTATTTTATTTTTATTGTTTTTACGCGAGATTATTTTTAAATGATTACACAGTAGGTAGCTATTCATTTCCGTCAGAGATGGCATCCAGACACTGTTCCCTAAAATGCACTAGATTTGTGTTGAAAATATCAATATTGTTAGTATACTTGTTAGCCAGTGCGTGCATTCTTCGTATCGTGAGAGTTAGCACTGTAATTGGTCGATGATTGGCTACAGTAAAATAGTGCATTATTACAGGTAACTCGACCAGGCACTCGTATGCTAATTAAATTTGTTAGTTGACAACAATCAAACATAGATTTTAATAATTTGAACAGAAAGAGCAAATCATTTAATATTCTTCTATTTTCTAGTGTTTGTATTTTCAAAAAGTTATAATTTATGTTTACAATGGGAACATTTAATTAAAAATTAATATTAATAATGTATTTACCTATAGCAGTGATACCACACGCCCAAATGTCGCAGAGTTGATTGTAACCGCCTTTTCTTTCAACGGCTGCCACCTACAAAAATATCAAACCATTTAAATAAGAAAAAATAATTTGCATATTGTATAAAATTTATTATATAAATTGATGTATTACTTTTATTTACATTCATCCCAACTCACTCAAGACTCGAGTATTCAACCAATGCATTCTGCCCGTCCTTACTTATGGCGCGGAAACAATGACTCTGACCAAGCAATCCTCCCATAAGTTGCAAGTTGCACAGAGGAGCATGGAGAGGATTATACTTGGAATAACATTAAGAGACCGAAAAAGGAACGATTGGATCCGATGCCAGACAAAGGTCTGCGACGTGGTGGAGCGAATTGCTTGGTTGAAGTGGAAATGGGCCGGTCACATAGCCAGAACGACGGACGACAGGTGGACGAAACGCGTTCTGGTGTGGAGACCGAGGAACCAGAGGCCTCAAGGACGTCCACCGATGAGATGGGTGGACAACATCAGGAAGTCTGCTGGAAGACAGTGGATGGGGACGGCGCAGGATCGGGAGGAGTGGAGACGGCAGGGGGAGGCCTATGTTCAGCAGTGGACCTCAACGGGCTGAGATGAATGATAATGACGATGATAAATTTATTATACATTATGATACATGAATTCAATTGCAACGAGCATTGTTTTTAATGAATGTACTCAATAAATTTCAATACCGTCAACTCAACTCAGAGCTGTCAGATTTTACTGTTAACAGCTGTTATAGGAAGACTGAATGGCTGCCATCTTGTTTTGTGATAGAAGCCAGTATGTAGATTGATTTGCATCAAATGAGGCGGGATGAGGTCCGCTTGCTTGAAATGTTAAAATGTTCTCTGCGGGGTTTAAAAGCAGAAACAGTAAATGTAGATGCAGGGAGTGACATCATTGTTTACGATTTTTAAATGAATATTATTTTTAGTAGATTGAATGCAGTTGAAATGCGATCTCTCAGGCGAATGTGTGGTAAGACTATGATAGGTGTACAAATGTCAAAATCAGAGCAGAGTGCAAGGCTGAGATAAGCATTATCGACAAAATTAAGAAAGGTCTTTTACGATGGTTCGGTCATGTAGAGCGAATGGACGATGAAAGAACGGCTAAACAAATATATGACGCAACTATGCCTGGATGTAGAAATCGAGGAAGGCCGAGAAAGACACGGCACGATCAAGTAAAACAAGTGCTTGAAAGTGGGCATGTAAGAAGTCGGAATAATCGACGTGCGTGCATGAGAAGATGTATGAATGTAGAGGAAGCAAGAGAAGTATGCCAGGACAGAGTGGTGTGGCGTTCTATCCTCTCTGCCTACCCCTTCGGAGAAATGGCGTGATGGTTAGTTAGTTAGTTATTTTCAGCATTTTTGAGAGATATTTCACCATGCTTAAATTTTTTTTAAATATTCGCGTGTACAAGAAAATATTGTACCAGAAGCGCTGGACTTCCTTATTTTAGGCTTGGAACTAAATAAAATCAATGGTGATGAGATGACGTACCTCCGGAGCCATCCAGTAGGGCGTACCGATGAAGGATCTTCTCTTGTTAATAGTGGCAGTGATCTGAGCCGACACCCCGAAGTCAGCCAACTTCACGTCTCCGCTCTCAGTCAGAAGTATATTAGCCCCTTTTATATCCCTGAAATTGAAAAACAAAAGATTTTATTTATATTATTGATATCTCAACAGAGACAGAGAAACTCTGGAAACGAATGTGGGTTATCTAGGCGTTTTACAGGGCTTATGACCTGCCATTGGCTGGGTTAAGTGGCCACTTGATGTACTACAACATTCCCCATTCCGCCCATCATCTGACAATCATATATGACAAATTTTTGAAACTTCTATATAACATGTTGAGTTTGTACAGAAGTATCCACATTTGAGTTGGTTTTTTGACAGATTTTAATATTTTCTCTCTCTAGTGACATCTGTTGAGAAGATGGTTAAGCATTTTTGGCAATCTAACTTTATTGGTGTAGGTAGATTTTATTTATTACTATTTTTAAACCTTCGCGTCCCGCGAAGATATGTATTTACTACAACTCGACTTGTAATGAAAAAAAATCTATATAAAATATAATAGATACAGGCCTCAAAATTTTTTTGTATTCTTCCGTAATAGAATTGCGAATCACATAAAAGTATTTCATTACATGGTTATTAATTTGCAGCGACGGAAATAAATAATTTGTCGATAAATCTGGTATAAAGTCACCAATTCAAACATTACAAAAATTGTTACATTTTAACTTCAACAGTGGTCAATAAAAAAGCAATATTTAGGAATATTCATGTTTCTACGATTTTTAAAACACGTATCGCCGGAGAGCGCGGAATCTTTTTCGTACCGAAAGGCTCCGTAGGGGAAGTGTTAATATAAAAAGTAGGTAATACTATACCTGTGCATTTTCCCCATACTGTGAAGGTAGGACAGTCCCATGAGCGTCTCCCGACACATGTACGCTATCTGAACTTCCGTCAGGGGGCCGGTTATGTGGTAGATGTCCTGCAAATCCGATCAGAAGTTAGAACAATATCTCTCACTAATATTACATTATTGAAGTTATACTTCTTTGCGCCCGTTAGACACTTTGGGGTGGGATGTTGGTCGAGAAACCGCGTCACGCTGATTTTTAAGAGAAAATGGCGCTTAAGAGAAAATGGCGCCACAGTCACTGATGCTTGTATTGGTCTGACTTTGACAGTTGTCATTTCTTTCGTTTATTTACTTCTTACGCGTCATTTTAGCGAATTATCTTTTTAGAAAATACGCTATTGCAATGGCTTCGGTTTTTTTCCATGACTTAAAGATGAAAGAATGATTATAGAAGAAATAACTGATAATGATAATATAGGTGTATAATATAATAATGAAGTCACGTATAATATATTGAATATAAATATATTGAATAATATTGAAAAATGTCTTATATTTCATTTATATATATCCTGTCTGTTTGTGTGCGTGAGTGGGTGTATGAGAATGGCCAAAGAAGTATAACTTCCACCGTGTGGTCCGACGCACACCGATTTTTTATATGTCATGCACTCTGCACCTTTTTCAAATCTTTATTTGAAATTTCTACATCTCCGCATTCATTCTTGTCTGTCTACAATCATTCCTGCCTCACTACATTAATTCCTGTTTGTCCACATACATTATTGCCTCTCTGCTTTCATTCCTGTCTTTTTGCACTCATTTTCTGTTCGTCCACACAAATTTGGGCCACCGATGTGGTATACCAGGATTAGTTACCCTGGTGGTTATGGTTTTATGTGGGCGCACAGAAAGAAATGAAAGATACTTGCAGTTTTACAGTGCACATTTATTACACAGAATTTAACGAGAATAAAATACAATAAACTTAACTAATTAAACTATGATTGAAATGAAAAATGATTCTAGTTTGCCCCACAATTTGGCGGCAAGAAATCTGCGCAAAATCGACGTCTCGTCACGCAGAAGGTCAAAATATTTCTCCGCTATTGTCTGAGCGCGTTCAGTGGAGTTCGGCTCGTTCGTTCGTCCTGCGTCGCCCGCGTGACCTCATTTCTTCCGCCACAAATTCTTGCCTCTCTGCTTTCATTATTGCCTTTTTGCACTCATTCCTATCTTGCTGCTTTCATTTACGCCATACATCTCTCATTTCCCTTGACTCTCGGCAATCATTCCTGCCTTTTTATACTAATTTCTGCACATCTGCTATCATTTCTATATTGTTCAACTCAATCCTACCACACAGTTTTCTTTCCTGCTCCTCTATGTTCATTAATGCCATACTGCTTTCATTTCTGCCTTCAGACATTCATTCCTGCCTTTCTGATTTCATTCCTATCTTTCTACAATGATTTCTGTCATTCAGCTTTCATTCCTGCCTCTCTGCTCTCAATCTTGTCTTTTGACACTCATTTCTACCTCACTACTATCAATCTATTTTTTGCACCTATTCCTATCTCTCTGCTTTAATTCTTATTCACTGATTTATGTATTTTTCATTCAATTTAAATACTTCTACGCTCATTTGTCTTTCTGCTTTAATTCTTACCTTTCTACATTCTTTCCTGTCTTTTCGTACTCATTCCTGCCTCTGACTCATGATCAAGAATAAAATAAAATACTCATCTCGTAATACATTTAAAACACTCCGTCAAGTATTCTAACGAGGCAAGCAACAATTAGCATTGTTCAAGTGTTAATAAACATCACTATAGATGAATTAAAACAATCTTGATGATACAATGAAAATTCAACACTTTACAAAGAGATAATCCAAAAAACATTATCCAAACCTGTTAATACTTTTCTTATCTACTAAACTTAAGGGCATACCACACCACAGACTCGCGGCCGCTTTCCCATACAAACGTATTCCTAGATTTTCTCCTTATTCCTCTATAACAGTCGCAGATGGTAGTGGGATCGATCCCTCAGTGTCCCATTTTCCAAGGCATCAGGTTCTCGGCACCCTGGACATGGAATGATGATGATGGGCCTACCTGCAAGCTGCCGCCACCGCAGTACTCCATGGCGATCCAGAGCTTGTCGCGGCGCAGGTAGGAGCCGTAGTAGGCGATGACGTTGGGGTGCAGGCAGTCCTTCATCATGAGGATCTCCTGCTGGATGATGGCGAAGTCGTCTCCCGCTCCAGCTTGATGACCTTGATGGCGGCCAGCTCGCTGGACTGAAGACGCTTCGCCTGAAATCAAAAACACATTTTAATTTTGGAGTGGAGTTCGTGTGGCATCGGCAATTTTCATAAATATGCAACAAGAGGTTCAAAAAATATAAGATTTGAAAAGAAAAGAAAAACTATGTCACAGAATTGTCTCATGTATAAGGGCTTTAAAATGTATGAGGAGATGCCAGACGAAATAAAAAATGAACAAAATTTAAAGTTATTTACTTAGGGCTAAGTGTAAAAAATATATGTGTGAGAAATATTAGTGTAGATATTATATCATGGCTAAATTGAATTAATAATAATGATAGGATATAAGAATAGTTACGAAAAAAAATAAATTAAGTGCAATGTAAAATATATTAGTCTATGTAAAAAATTATATATACTTACTAAATAAATATAATAATAAAAAATAAAAAAAATTATCGTAGCATTTCGTTTACAGCTGAGTCTCTCGCATTTGACACGCGATCATGTCGGAACAGGTTTTTGATAACATTGCATTTTTTCTAGTGTTGTTTTTGTTTACGCACAAGCCGTGCGTTGTTTTTAAAATCATAATTCAGTAACAAAGGAAGGAGTTCCTATTCCTAATATTATATTAAAAAACTGTAAAGCTGAATCTATATTAAAAATTATTAATAAGATAGGTTACGATTTCATTTCAATCACACTATTTTTAAGCATAGAAATACGAATAACGATAAATACGGCTTTCTCGACTAGTCGGTACATCTCTAATAATAAACTCATCATATAAACAGAGCTGCTATCATTCATACTAGAATAAATATTGTTAAATTCTAAAGACAAAAATGCATGTTAAAATAAATCATCATAATACTTAAGTGCATAAGTACTCCACCATGTGACTAGCGGCCGCTTTCCAATACAATCGTATTCCTCGATTTACTCCCTGGAATTTCACATTAGAGCAATGATTTTTCACACATTTTGGATATCGACCAGATGGTGTTTGTATCGTCTTATTTTTTTTACCATTTATTTATCTCCTTTTACAAATAAAATATCAAAAAAATTAGACGATGCATCTGGTCGATATTTAAAATATGTGAAAAATCTTTGCTCTAATGTTAAATTCCAGAGAGAAAATAGAGGACTACGTTTGAATGAGCGGTCGCGAGTCACGTGGTGGAGTATGCTCTTAATAATCGACGTCGACGAGTTCTGGGAAGGAATATGAATATCTAGGCGTTTACAGGGCGTAATGGCATGTCATTGGCTGGGTTAAGTGTATAATTGATGCGAGATGGGTATTTGTATTTTGTAATAAAAAAATAATTTATTCAATTATTTATTACAACAAAGTGTTTAAAAATGTAATTTGTACATAGACCAGGCCTGGAATCGAACCTAAATAGTATGATTAGTAGCGTAACATGGCAACCTGCACACCATCTAAGCAAACAGGCTAAACAAACAATATTCGTCTGAAATCTACTGACATGTCTGTCTTAAGGTCTTCACAGCAGATTGAACAATATTTTGCAAACATATGTGCAGTGGATTGTGAAGGAAACAACCTTGGGTGCGTTCACACACGAAACTCTGTTTATATTGATAATACGCACGATTTTAAAACATCACAAGACATGTAAAACACCAAAACAGTGCATGTTTTACATCGTACAAACGTCAAAATTACTGTCATGGCTAGGACATAGGACACTCCCAAATTCGACAGCGGCTAAGATATTAATTGAATGATGTAAAATTTACTAATTAACACGGTTTTGGTTAATTTACGTCGGGTCTGTCGGGCGACAGAGCGAGGTGTAGCAAAATTATACCTTGTAGACATCTCCGTACGTGCCAGAACCTATCCTTTGTATCAGTTCGTACTCGTCCTGCGGGTTGCGGCGCGATATGTCCGAGCTTAGGACGCAGGCACTCTGCGCCATTTTAACGCGATTCACCGGGAATTCATTTAAAAGCGACGCGGAGGAATTTTACACGTAAAATAGACATGAAACATAGGAAAACAAGAACGGGTCCCCCCACATCCGCGACATAACTTACGCTCTGTTTTGTTGGTAGTTTAGTACTACTGCGTGAAGCTAGGTGGGCAACGTACAACAACTTCAGAAAAATAATAAAACGGGTACGTGCTTTAATTTAATTTTCGTCTATTTTCGGGGAAGATTGTTAAATAAATCTGATGAAAATAATGTGAAAATAAATAAATGCACGCCGACCGATTATAATATGGTGTATCAAGAGAATAAACTCTACCAGGCAAACATAATATTGAGGAGTTGTCTGGGATTTCCAATAAATAAGTAAATGCACGCCGACCGATGATATATGGTGTATCAGGAGAATAAACTTATTTACTAGACAAACATCATTTTACCAGGAGGTGTCTGGAATTTCAAATAAATAAATAAATGCACGTCGACTGATGATATATGGTGTGTCAGGAGAATAAACTCTACCAGGCCAACAAAATATTGAGGAGGTGTCTGAAATTCTAATGTCACATACAATCATAGAAATTAAATTCTTAGTGGGGCTTGAAACCTAAGATTTTTAAAATCTGACTAGATACTTATATTCGATGTAAAATGTTGTTTTATGTTCCTCTGGTCCTCAGCGCCTCATTTTTGGGAAGGAAACAGAATTTTTCACTTCTAATAATCTATATATATTTTGGTGATATCCAGAAATGTTTGGGGTTCGCTTTAGTTAAAATAAAACACAGTTTATTAAAAAATAATTTACTTAAAAAAAACTAAATATTACATTGGTCCTCCATTTCAATAAAATAATTTTATTATTTCTTAATCATAAAAATAATGTTTAGATTATGGCCTATATCTAACAATACATAAGTTTGTTACCACTTAACATAAATATTATAAACTTTCCCCCTTTGCAGAATATTGGATATATTGGACACCAATAAACTTTTTGAAGTTGTTTTATAACGTAGACTAGCGACGTTGATGACATCTATTGAAGATAGCTTAAAGTTTTTTTTTAAAGTAGAGTTCTTTTATTTTCAATTTATCTGACGCAGTGACAGCCAATCAGATTATGTCTGTTAAGACAAAATCCATTCACTGGTCAAATACGGAATGTTTGAAATTAAAATTTCATCACCAAAATAACACTTAAGGAGAATGTTCTGTAATAAAACTAATATGGAGGGAAAATTAACTGAGATGGTGGTCACTTACGTTTATCTACGGAAAATAATTCATAACGACAAAATTGCCTGGTAATTGAAAGTATTTGAATATTGTATGATTAGACGGCGTTTTCTATCACATCAAACAAATTTTAAATATGTTGCATTTAAATCGATACACGGTTTTCGGAAAAATCATTTATCTCTTTTCTGCCATATTTAATCGTATTTCATAGGAATAGAGGCTTTATTATTGAGTGGGTAAATTTGGTAAAGTTTGAGTGTTCCGCTCTGTTAAGAGACTTATAATTTTGTAAATTTTTAGTACCTATTCTATTTTTTATAAGACAGCTAGGAATGCGAAATTAGAAATAGGCCATAAAACATAAGCGATTTTTTTTCTAACAAACATTTTTAAAACTCATCAAATTTTAACAGTTTTTAAACGATAATGTAAGAATTATTTTAATTATTGTATTGATAAAACGACAAAACACGAAAATAATGGTGTTATTTATTTGTCAGTGGGTTATTTACACTAGTCCGCAAAGAAATCTCCTTCGAATATAAATATCATGAAAAATATGATAAGTTTAACGTAAATATAATATAGGCTTTTATTTTCTTTTGCTTTGACATCTTGATTTTAAAATGTTTTTTTTATTGCTCATAATGGGCTAGGAGCATAAATGCAGTGCCCTATGCAACATTAGTTATGTTAGCACTTTACTATCAGAGCCTTTTGGTGCAAAAGATATCCACGCGCTCCGGTGATACGTATTTTGTACGCCTTGAAAATGTGGTTTTAAAATCGCAAAAAACATGAATATTCCTAAATATTGCTTTTAATGTAACAATTTTTTTAATATTAGCTCTGGAAACTGTCTGAATTGGTGGTTTTATCCCAGATTTTTCGACAAATTATTTATTTCTATCGCTGAAAATTAATAAATATGTTATGTGATTTGCAATTCTATTTATATTTTATACAGATTTTCTCATTATTGACAAGTCGTAATAAATACATATCATCGGGTTGCGAAGGTAACAAATGTAGGATTTTTTTGTAAACATCAATATAAAAAATATTTTGTAATAATCGTCCATTTATCATATAATAACATTGATAAAAATTTGAGTAAAATTTATTATAAACACATTCAGAAATTCATCGTAAAATAAAGTGAATTATTGGGTAATTTTTAATTATTTTAAAGATGAGAACTTTTGACTTTCGGGTACAGAGCATAATTTTATTTAAGAAACCTAGATATTTGTTAACAATATCTGTTTTTTTTTCCTATTGCCAATTTAAATATGAAAAAAAAGTGATTTAACATCGAATAAATTCATTAAATATGTGGTATGTCATTTATAACGCTGTGCATCAAAGAGTTAACTCAAGAAAATCGCTTAGGCATGAAAGCACAGTAAACATTTAAATTTGGAATAACTCTTCTAAATAATTTTTAAAATCTTTTTAATATCATGGGCAATAGATATAAAAAAGATTTAAGAAACGTTGCATAGTGTTTTTCAAATTTTGTGACGCCTTGTCCAGTAGGAACATACATTAAATTTGTATTAAGCGAGTTGTCACAAAATTTGAAAAACTCTTTTTATAATAACTCTTTATTCGTGGTTGGTAAGTACTTACTACCTTTTCAAAAAATTAAACTTCTAAAAAAATATATAAAATTTCGGCATCCTTAAAATTAATAATTTTACGAAATAATCATACTTAAAAAAATATAAAAAATTCAAGTTTCGTAGCCATTTTTTGCTTAATCATAAAATATTTATAAAACAACCCAAATAAATTAATATAAAGTTGAGTCAAATGTTTTAAACTTTAGTGACATCTGTGTAAACTAAATTCAAATGATATCAACTCAGAATCCAACCATTGAAAAATATTTCAGATGCAAAGTCACGTCAAGAGATGGCATTAAAATGAGAGTTGTTAAAATCAATATTTTTAAATTAAAATAATGTAAAATTAGGAACAGATGTTTCGGCTTGATTGGGCATTATCAAGCAGCGAAATAGCTGTTACTTATTTTTTAATTTAAATTAATTGTTTAAAATGTGTTGGTCAGATTTAGGTAAATCTTTGCTTCTGGTAAAGAATATTGAAGAAGTTGGTTTAAATTTATTTTAGAGATAAAAATGTCGGTTTAACGTTATTTTTAAATCTAAATACAGGAAAAAAACGTCAGTGCTTTTTGTCAAATGATTATTATTCAATTAATTAGATAAATTCGTTCAATCTTTATTATTTTTTACTTTGCCATTGGGAAAGAGCAGCACAAAGTCGTATGGTTATAAAATAGAGTGCTGAGAATGATTCTTGGACCAAGTCTTGGCGAAGCAGCGGAAACGCAAGCAATCAAGATACATCCTATTTGAAGTCAAAAGAAAAAGTCTGATCTTAAAAAAAAAAAAAATCTTCTCGTAAAACCTTCCATATGTATGACAGATTAAGTAAAATTGCACAAATCCTTATGAAAATGTGGTTTAGATTTTGTTTTATGGATAGTATTAATTTGACTATTTACATGATATTTTATAACAATATGCAAAAATTTATCGAAAAAAAAATCAACTTCGTACTGAATTTTCTCGAAAACTATGGGTTAAATAAACAAAAAATATTTAACAAAATCGACTCCAAATATGATGTAGATTCACTGTTTCCCGCTTGTACATCAAGTTTTGTTACATCGTGTATTTGAGCTATATGGTCATCTGAAATAAAGTTAGTATTCAGAAAGTTTGAACCATTATCTCTAACTTATTGATCAACCGATTGAGAAACTAATAGCACAGATGTTTGATTCATAATTTACCAGAAGCATAGATATACAAAACGAGGTTTGACAGTTCTTGTTTATTTGGAGTGGACGAGGTTCAGAAACTCCTCACGTGTTTTGGGATCATCTCTGAACACACCTAACATGGTGGACGTTACCGTTTTACTGTTTATCTTCTGAACGCCCCTCATCACCATACACATGTGTCTGTAAAAGAAAGTTCTGGCATTAATTTCATTTAAAAAAACTCTGCGAATCATAACCATGCATGACAAATTTGGAAGGGAAGAGAAATGAAGGGCGGAATGAGGAATGTTGTAATACATCAAGTGGCCACTTAACCCAGTCAATGACAGGTCAAAATTGCCGTAAACGCCTAGATAATCCACATTCGTTTCATCTGTATACACCGTGTCCCACGATGAGACCGCGAAACTCCGGACGGTGATTGTTCATGGTATTCTGAGAAAAAAATCCGTATAAAATTTTTTGATCCGGGCATTTCCAATAATTAATTTTAAAAAAGTATTCATAAAAAGCGACGAGTGTAATACTGGCTTCTGTTTGAAGTGCTAGCGGCGGCGGGGTGGCGGTGGGCGGGGAGGAGTGGGGGTCCGCTCTGGTACGCCTTGTACGGACATTCAAAATTCGAATTTCATATCTGAATCTTTAAAATATGCGATTTCTTCGCGCTTATTGGTGCAGGTCACGTGGTTTGAGCCAGTTCAAAAATTGACGGTATTACACGCGTGAATTTTTATTCATATTTTAATATATTTTTTAAGAAATTAGAATTGAGTTTTTTTGAAAAACTTTATTAAGATTTTTTTCTCAGAATATCATGAATAATCACCCTCTGGAGTTTCGCGGTCTCATCGTGGGACACGGTGTATATTGAACTGGCGTTCGTAATATCACATTACAAGTGAATTTCTCACTGGTGACATCTGTTGATAAAATTGTTAAGCATTTTTGGCAATCAATCTTTATTGGTGTAGGTAAGGCTCATGCGAACTTAATTACTACTAGAAGACGCCTGAAGATGTCTCTCCAACTTTTATTTGCTTTATATTTTAACCAGTAAATCTTTTTAACAACATTTTGTATGTGTACAAATACTTGTAGACAAATTACTGGATTATACCCATGCTGGGCTGATATCAGATATTATTGATATCCTAACAGAGACTAGAAACTCTGGAACGAATGTGGATTATCTAGGCGTTTACAGGGCTTATGACCTGTCATTGGCTGGGTTTAGTGGCCACTTGATGTATTACAACATTCCCCATTCCTTAGCATTATCGATTTTTATTTTTTATTTTATTTATTTATATTTTAATGTTGTGCACACAGTGCTACTCATCGTTCACAGTTATTTTACCTCTGTTGCTCAATCACAGATAACTATCGACGTAGTTAAAACGTGCTAACCACGTGCTAGCCCTAACGATTTGACCGATCACAGTTCGATACCGTGGTATCAGTTCGGCGAACGTGTTCGCCGAGCCGAGCATAGCCGATCTGATCCGAGCGGGGCCGATGCACGTGATATCGCGGCCGTACGTCAAACGTTAAATCAACGCGCTTGTCGGATTTCTTATTATGTCGACTGCTTTTCTCAATATTTGGCTTGCCGAAAACCGGCTAAATTATAATAAAGATTGAATTATTATACCTATGTGCGAATAAGATATATCTCGGGAAATGGCTCGCGACTAGTATGCGCTCGTTTAATAATCCCGATCGATAACTTTTAACGCGTTTTCCATTGTGATCGCGAAAACGTTAAACATCCATGGGTAAGAAATCGTTATCACGTCGCTTATTACCGAGTCGGTAGTGATCTGTGATCGAGCAACTGACAGCTATTGTGTTTCGTATTGAAGCAACTGATCAAGATTCAATGCACTTAGTGTATCAATGCAGTGCCTTAGACGGGCTTTGGATTAAGCTAACTAGCTGATCTCAAAACTGTCTATGTAGTTTTGAAGTCAAAAAAAAATAAAATAACACAGCTGTCAGAGGTAAAATAACTGTGAACGAAGAGTATGTTTGGTACGATGAACTAAGAATTTTAAATTTGAGGTAACATAATATACAACATAACACCAATTACGTGGACAACACAATGTACAAGACAAATTTCTGAAGACGTGAAGTGAGCAAACAAGGTGGTTATGTTATGTCATGTGTATGTTGTGTTGTGGTATGTGTGTGGAGTGTGGTGTACGTGTTGGGAAATCTGAATATTGAAACGCAGGAGACGATTGATGATGCTAATAAATAACGTTAATCTGGTACTTACACGCCCTCTACAACCACCGCCACTCCGGCCGGTTGCACCGCCTTGGTGACAGCTATTGCGATCTGCTTCGTCAGCCTTTCTTGGACCTGCAGCCGGCGGGAGAATATCTCCACGATCCTGGAACGTTCACAAAATACAACCATCAGCATCGCATCGCATAACAGGTCACCAATACACTAGAAACAAACTACAGTACAACCCAAAAACTGGTGAATCTACATTTATGTTTCTTAACCGGGGCGCCGGAGCGTCGGGTGGGCTGCCAATGTGTAACAAACGGGCTCGCGGGGGGAGGTTTTGAATGTAAGATTTTTAGGGGCAGGTGTTGTTTTGACTATGATAACTAATACATAATAATGGAATCGATAAAAATACTTAATATGCACATCAAACGAAAAAGCATGATATCATTTGTTTTTTTCCGCCTGAGAAAATTGTGCAAGCAACAAATCGGAGACAAAAAATAGAGAGGCACTTTTCAGCCCAATATTTTCGGTTTGGCAACAAAGTTTGCGTCTATAATCTCTTCCACTCGTTAATTGTTTAATACTGATTTGTTACTTGTGAATATTAATTTAAGTTAACAAAATTTAATTAAAGCAAAACAAGTTAATTTATGAATTAACGAGTGCAAAAAAATTTTCATTTATGGAGCCCTTGTGTGATTTTCAATTACCTCCTGCTTTGTATTATTACAAATGATAATTCAGTAATAATAATATTCAATTCAATTAATAAAATCCTTTTATGCTATTTTTCATCATTGTTTTCTTATGACGTTATCACGTAAAATTATCGTCCGTAAACCGACTTTACAGACAACCAAAAATTTTTTTCATATCATAAAAGCTTTAATTAGTACGCAGATTAAGTCAAATTGCGCAAATTCAAATTGAAATTTGTGTTTAATTTTTGTAGAAATTTATGGATGGTATTAAATTTGTCCCAAGGACTCGTAAATGATATTTGATAACAATTTTAAAATTTTATAGAAAAAAACTTATATACAAAAAAATCAACATTCATACATTTTTTGATACACTTTCTCGAAAACTGTCAAATAAATTTTTTTAAAAATCTACAAAATCGACTCCTAATATTATGTACATTCACTGGTTTCCCGCTTGTACATCGAGTTTCTTTACACCATGTATATCACTGAGACATTTTTTTTTATAATTTTTTTTAAATCAATAAATTAAAGTTGGATACATAGTGTAAAGGTAGAATCATTCTAACTATAAAGACAATAACAATAACATAATCCCCGTTTTTTCAAATTTTATATTTTATAATACATTATTTCCCTTCTTCTTCTTCTTGTAGAAATTTATTTAATATCTTGTACAAATTTTTTTAAATTATCTTTTTCAATTTTTGCATCGTGCATGCTCGAAAACGAAGCCCCGTGACCACATTCACATTGACCTTTCACAGTACTTTACATATACCCACAAACAGGCTATGTAATTGGTGGGATTTTTGTTTTTTTTTTACTAATGTACGAGTACATGTATTTCTTTGTAAACAATTTTTTTTCTTTCAAAAGTTTTACTCGATTATGTCTTCATGGCATCTCGGCCTTCCTCAACTTCTACATCCAGGCACACTCGCAATAAATTATTTTAGCTATTCTTTCATCATCCATTCGCTCTACACGACCGAACCATCGTAAGAGACCTTTCTTGATTTAGTCGATAATGCTTATCTCAGCCTTGCATTCTGCTCTAAATTCACATAAGCGCTATCATGCATAGTATTACCACATTACAAATAAACATTTGATTACCTGGCGAGTTTGCTAAGCCCCAGGATCTTCTTGCACGGCAGGTACCCTATGGACACTTTCCCGTAGAACGGTACAAGGTGGTGCTCGCACATGGAGAACATCTCTATGTCCTTAACAACCACCATTTCGTCGTGATCCTCGTCAAACACAGCGTCGTTTAATACCTCTGAAAAACAAGTTTAACAAATCAATAAAGAAGAAATACGTCACGCGGGCGACGCGGAACGAAGCAAGATCTACTGAACTCTGCCGAACGCTATCGAACAATGACGAGAAATTTTAACTTTCATCGTGACTCCACGTCGCTTTTGTACAAATTTCTTGCCGCCAAATTGTGGGGCAATCTAAATTCATTTCGCAATTTTCCATTTTCATAATTCATGTAAATCTTAGTTTATTTAGTTAACGTTAGTTAAGTTGGTGGCTAAAAGACCAAATCCATGCTGAGAGTCTTGGAGATGAAAATTCTAAGATATATCGCCGAAAAAACTCTGAGGGACAGGATTAGAAACGCCCAAATTCGAGCAACCTGCGAAGTTCAGAATTATATCACTTACTAGGAAACGCCTGAAGATGACTTATTTTTCAGAACATTTTGGGCGTGTTCAAATACTTGTACACAAATCTGGATTTTATCCCAAGAATATTTCATTTTATATCCCTACAGAGATGAGGTAGAATTTTTTTCAAATTCAGGAATGTGGATATTCGAGCGTTTACATGACCTGTTATTGGCTGGGTTAAGTGGCCACTTTATGTAGTAAAATTTAGTAAAATGTTGTTTGAAAATCTCTGGTTTAAATATAAGTCAAATAAATTGCAGAGTCATCTGCAGGCGATCACTAGTACTTAATTTAACTCGTTCAGGATCTTATTACAAAAATAAAGTAATTTGTCAATAAATACTTAACTTTAATATCAATGCATAGGATGGAGCTTTCAACTCGCTGGTGGATGATTCTCGATTCGTACATATATACAAAATCAAAAGTGTTGATGTGGATATTTGCTAATAAGCGGAATGGGGAATGTTGTAGTACATACATAAAGTGGCCACTTAACCCAGCCAATGACAGGTAATAAGCCCTGAATATATATAGCTCGAATATCCATATTCCTGAATTTGAAAAAAAATCTACCTTATCTCTGTAGGGATATAAAATGACTAATTTTTCACTTTATTTTACTATTCGAACAAATAAAAGTATTTTGTAAGGTATTTGCGGGTAGATTTACCTTCCAAACTCTGGTCATACCCCTTGGTGAAGAACAGCATGGCTTTAGCGGCCCGTTCTGGTGTCTTCAGCAGCCCCTGTCTGTCTGGATCCTCGCCCAAACCTGAAGGTGGTTTGTCAACAATTTATTAAAAAACAACTTAAAAGCTGAGAGAAAATGATTCAAAGAAGATTATAGTTTTATAATATATCGCACCTTGAATGTTCAGAAAACTGTACAGTCTGTCAAAAGTCAAAAGACACGCTAAATATTAAATATGTATATTTTTTAAGTGCGATCGAATATAATAGAGCCAGGTCAAATAGAAAAAATACAGATTCAACAAAATAAAGCAATGAGAATAATTCTGAAGCGTAACAGATATTAAAAAATTAAGAAAATGTTGAAAGATCTTGGGTGGATATCCGTTAAAGAAAAGATTGATTTAAATACAATGGTGTTTATTCATAAAATGCGAAATGGTTTATTACCAGATTATTTTATGACAAAGATTCAGTTTAACCGCAACACCCATGAGTATAACACCAGAATTAAAAATAATTTAAAGACAATCAATAGATCTAAGACATGTACTCAGAATAGCATAATGTACAAAGGATTCAAAAGGTATAATGAACTACCGGAGACTGTCAAACAAATAAACGGATCAAATGAATTCAGAAGCAACCTTAGTAAAATACTAATGTAATAATAAATATTTATGTAATGTATTAGCTGTAAGAATTTTTTTATAGCTAAATAAAAATGTACAAACAAACAAACAAACAAACTAAACGGGACAGAAAACTGTATAGTTTCTTGTGCAGTTGGCAAACTGTCCAGTATAAAGCCAAAACTGTGTGGAATATTGTATGGTCGGCATGACGTTTGGCTGACCTGTTGCTCAATCACAGATAACTATCGACGTAGTTAAAACCGTGCTAACCACGTGCTAGCCCTAACGATTTGATCGATCACAGTGACATTCGTTCGATACCGTGGTATCGATAGCCGAGCATAGCCGATCTGAGCCGAGCGGGCCGATGCAAGCAATATCGCGGCCGTACGTCAAACGTTAAATCAACGCGCTTGTCGGATTTTTTATTATGTCGACTGCTTTTCTCAATATTTGGCTTGCCGAAAACCGGCTAAATTATAATAAAGATTGAATGAATATATGTGCGAATAAGATATATCTCGGGAAATGGCTCGCGACTAGTATGCGCTCGTTTAATAATCCCGATCGATAACTTTTAACGCGTGTTCCATTGTGATCGCGAAAACGTTAAACATCCATGGGTAAGAAATCGTTATCACGTCGCTTATTACCGAGTCGCTAGTGATCTGTGATCGAGCAACTGACAGTTATTGTTTTTTATGTAAACGTTTAAGTAGATATTGATGTATTGAATGCTTTCAAAAACGTAAAAAACAAATAGTATATTTACATTACGCTAAGTTATTATAGTATGTTTGCACATAGGAAATGGTTAATATAGCTAATAATGTAAATATGTTATGAATAGACAACGGGAAATGGGATAGGGGAAGGAAGGAAAGGGATAGGGAAGAGGATGAATGAAGGATGTTTTAAAGGTTTGAGGAGAGTAGGTAGTAATGCTTCAGACGTTTCTTTTTTAATAAATATGCAACAAGAGGTTCAAAAAATATAAGGTTAGAAAAAGAAAAACTATGTCACAGAATTGTTTGATCTATAAGGGCATTAAAATGTATGAGGAGATTCCAGATGATATAAGAAATGAACGAAATGTAAATTTATTTAGGGTTAAATGTAAAAAAATATATTTCTGAAAAATATTAGTGTATAATATTAAAGCTAAATAGAAAAATGTATTATGTTAAGACAAGAATAGTTAGGAAAAAAAATGAAGTGTAATGTACATGAAAATAATATTAGCCTATGTAAATTATATAGTACTAAATAAATATAATAACAATAAAAATAAAAATAAACAAATAAGGAGGGTGCATCTATCACATCCCGTGGTAAATGGTTCCATAGTCTTGCAGCCTGGACAGCGAATGATTTCGTAAAAAAGGGAGTGTGATGCCTGGGAATACAGAGTGGTTTTTCTTATTTACCTGCTAAAAGTAGCCTGTACGACCTCGTCATGTCTGGCAGCAGAGCCTCTCGCGTGGGAGGCCTGTGGTCCAACTCCAAATCGTGGTGAAAAGTGCAGTTTTCGTGACCTGAAACAATACGAAAGTCACGCGTTGAAATCTTGAACTAAAAAAGAATAATAAACAGATTTGGTGTACCAATGCAGTGCCCTATGCGCCATTGGGTGCGGATAAGGGAAAGTAGTGATAGTACTCACGCTGCATCTTGTTACTACTGCTTCTTGACAACTAACGGTAGCTATTTGAATCAAAAATATTGTCTTAGGGCCGATACTTAGATCATAATCTTCCGTGCGCGGGAAAAAAGACTTAAGTCATTAAATGAGATTTTTCGGGAGAGCCAAAACATCTCCCATCATCATCATCCATCTCACACTATCATCCTATCTGGCAGACACTATTTCATACGTCCCCTGCCGTACCTTATCACAATACCTATCCAAAGACCATCCTATCTTCGCAAAAGACACAATACAACAGAGACGAGAAGTTTGGAAGGGAATATGGATATCTAGGCGTTTACAGGGCTTATGATCTGTAACCCAGCCAATGACAGGTCATAAGCCCTGTAAACGCCTAGATATCCATATTCCCTTCCAAAATTCTCGTCTCTGTTGAGATGTCAAATCATAATAATTCAACTGATTTGAGCAAAAAAAATTTTCAATTTTTAAAAAATTATTTTTTATTATTATTAATACATTAATTTATCTACATATTCATGACTTAAGCGGGAACGATGCCACGTGACTCGCGGAAGGGGCGTTTCCATACAAATTTTCTAAAAATATACGCTTCCAGAACACCACTAACTATCAAATTCCACCGTCTAAACACTCCAGCACTTAGGCCAATACGCGAAACGTGTGACGTAGGTGTCTAGTGATGACGCAGATGCCTATTGATGACGTAGTGAGTGACGTAATGTGTAACTAAGACACGGCAGTATGGATTGTCAGATCTCATATTTTACTTAGTGATGGCAGCTCAGAGTATATTTATGTAAGTAACAGGGTTCTTCCAGATAACATGAATATCCTTGAAAACGCTATATATATTTAAAGTATATTTTTACAATTCCAACGATATAAAACACAATGATCAAAAATGTTGTTTTAATTTATAAATTTTATATTTTAAAAACACGAAATTACGAGTGACTTTTAACGCCCGTTATTGGCTAATGACGTCATACCCGTCCATTATAAAAGGCGGGAAATTCATTACGAAGTGAGCATATTGATGTGACGTCACACCGCATGCGCGCTAAATGGAGCATTTTGCGAGCGATTTGAAAAAGCGCTATTTCAAACCGCGCTAAAAAATTCATATGACATCGTAAAAAATTTTTAAAAACTCCCTTGATATTCTAATTTTTCAATCATTTTTTTAAAAATAAAAAATAAAAAATCGGAAAGAACCCATTTTTTTAAATTTTATGTATTAAGCCCCTTTTCCCGCGCACGGAGGATTATATACGTAGAAAATAATATTGGTCCTAACATAGATTGATTGTCCAACCAACATTCAGCCAGGTTTGTATAACAAAATCATTTCAAAGCCTTACAAACGATCATCAAAATGATAATTGAAAACTCATATAATATGATTATACACAGCCTTTAGATTTCTATGAAAATTTGATACTGTCCAATTCTGCTAAATCATTTTCGGAGAACTAAGATTCCAATCGTCCATGCGCCTAGTGGCAAGAAAGACGAATTAAAATAAGTTTATCGCTGTTCCAATGAATATACGTTATAATTATTTAATCGTGAATCTGTTGGCCCTCTACGGGGATTTTATTAGGCTGCTTCTGAGACCAGCTATGGAAATTTTGATGTTTTCAAAATGTTATTCCGGATTAATCGACACTGAGGGATCGTCCCACATCCACCCGCGACTGTTATAGAGTCCTGGGGACTCTCTGTCAGTAACAGGACGCTATTTTATGCAGGACTTTAATTTTTGCAAATGCAAATGCATAAGCAAATTGCAGGGCCAAAGTTTCTAAGTGAAGTTAAGTCAAGAGGGGGCGACAGCATCGATCAAGTCAAAAGAAAATCATGATGCCGCCACCCTTACGATCCCTCAGTGTCTCCGTATCGAAATTATCTTTTTTTTTTCTTCTTTATTAATGCACACACAAACATACAAAACAAGAATACAAATTAAGACAGTCAACAAAATGTGCCGTAAAAGCTCAAAACAATACAAAAAAACATAAGAAAAAGAAGTATAAAAGGACATGGTAGAAAAAAACATCGAGTACAAGTCACCCAAGGAAAGGATTCCGGCAACGGAGACAAAAGGGGGATCCCCGACTCAAAGCCCCCGTGGGGAAAGGACGGCACAAAACACCGACTTCGCCTCTAACCCACCAAGGAGCAAGGCACAGAGACGGCAGCCCGAAGCAACACACCTGGTTATCTCAAGTCTTCCCAACGCAGCACCCAGGCCCCAACAAACCGCTGGAAGGCCCTGAAATTCTCCACATTCGCGAGGAGGTCTGGATTCCAGACCGGCCTCGGAACATCACACATACTCCGCAGCATAGTATCCCTCTCTTCACTCAACAGCTCACAGTGCCACAGAATGTGCTCGGCCGATTGATTCCCACCACCGCACGCACAGCCCGGGTCAGGGGCAAGGCCAAGTTTATGTAACCTGTCCTTGAACTCCCCATGGCCCGAGACTATCTGCGAAGTATAGTGGTCAAAAATCAAGTAACTTCTGCCCATTCTGTCAAGCAAGTCGGGCATAAACGACCACGTCCATCTACCGGTCCTACTAGCATCCCACCTATCTTGCCACACACTAACAGATTTTCTTCTGATCTCACGCATCAGAGACACTTTTTGTCCCCAGACGGGCACCATCTCAGCACCAAGGTGCGGAAATGGTGCACCGAGCCTCAACAGCTGTTGGTGGATGGTGGGTTCGTAATCCCCCCCTCAACAATATATAGGCAGCCGAAACACCTTCGCCGGATGAGAGTGGATACCGAGGGTTGCCGTGGTTAAATTCAATAGAATAAATAAATAAATAAAAATGATTGCGACCACGTCGAGTCACAAGAGGTTAATAATAGTAAAGATAAAATAAAATAATTTGTTTATAAAGACATTTGTTTCATCTGATTGTCCTAAGTTGATGTTGGTCGCTTTTCAATTGGGAAGTTTTAGCACACCGTGGCACAAAGTTGTATGCTATTGAAAAATATTTTCCAAAAAAAAAAAGCTCAGAATGCTCGCTTGTTGAGTTTTGACCCATTTGATTTATCCAACTTACCACACTCACCCTGTATCTGGAGAAGTCGGTTAATACTTAGGTTTGTGTGTCCATCTGGTTAAACAACTTAGGTCCAAAAAATGTGTTGATATTTTATATAATATGTAATTTATAACGCCGTAATTTTTTTTACCACCGTGTCAGATAATGTTATCAATATTAAATTCTCTCAATTGATTTCTGGTTGACCTCGACTCTTTAATTACCTACTTACAAATGGAATGATAACATATTAATACTTACTACAAACATAACAATATTCCAACTGCCACTTACTAGCATTTTCGTATTAAACTTTTGTTATAAAGGATTCAATACACGCAGATGGCAATGAATAATAAGAATTTACTAATAATTCGTTCGGAATCGTAAAGTGAACTGTTCACCCTGATAAATTATCATGACGCTGGATTATTTTTATGCGTACCTTGCCGATCACTCAAAATACAGAACATTTTTTCATTTACGGGACAGAAAACTGAACAGTTTATTTTGCATTTCGCAAACTGTCCCGTATAAAACGAAAACTGTACGGAATATTGAATGATCGACGTGACGTTTGGCTGACCTGACAGTTAATGTTGTTTTAAATGAAAACGCTTAAGTAGGTATTGATGTATTGAATGCTTTAAAAATTGTAAAAAACAAAAAACATGTTTACATTATTAGCTAAATTAACAATTACCTGTGTGCAAACATGCGATAATAACTTAAGATCACATTTAAAAAATACTTAGCGTGTCTTTTGACAGACTGTGCATGAAGTTAATTAATTAATACTGTAATTAATTGTAAATGAAGTTCTAAATAATTAAATAAAAAATATTTAATATCTTGGACTGGGTCTGACGCGTCTGATCATTTCTGTGGTGTCTAGGAAAAAGGGGCATGAGTCAGTCAGGCATAATTTTTACTGTTTCTGCTTTACTAATTCACTGCTTGTGTCTCTAAAGATTTTTTAAAATTATTTTATGTTAAATAACTTATTTGGCTCATCTTTAAGAAGAGTCATAAAAAAAATATCAAAAAAACTTTACAGGCACTAGCAGATAATCGATAAACGGTCGCATTGTAAAAATTATGCCTGACTGACTCATGCCCCTTTTCCTAGACACCACAGATTTTTCCTTCACGTAAATCAGCGCCGACCTAATTTTAGTATATTTTAGTGCTTATGGTATAAAAACAATAAACACTTAACTGTCAAAAGACACGCTAAATATGTGTATTAATGTAACACTTGGGAGTGTTTAGTGTTTTTATACCATACAAACTGTACAGTCTGTCAAAAGACACGCTAAATATGTGTATTAATGTAACACTTGGGAGTGTTTAGTATTTTTTTTACCATATTTAGAACTTCATGTACCTACAGTTAATTAAATAGCAAGTGTACATGGGCGGGCTTATTGCTTTTAAGCAATGTCTTCCAACTTCTAACCAACCCTTAGTTATTTTAGTGATTATCAATTATTGTAACGCGTATTGGAGGGAAGATTAAGCTTAAAAATTACATTGCATGATTTACAAGATTAACACACTAAAATATGACATTGGAAAATGGGATAGAGGAAGGATGGAAAGGGATAGGGAAGAGGATGAATGAAGGGTGTTTTAAAGGTTTGAGGAGATGTAGTAATGCTTCTGACGTTTCTTAAAAACAAATAAGGAGGGCGCATCTTTTACATCCCGTGGTAAATCGTTCCATAGTCTTGCAGCCTGGACAGTGAATGATTTCGTAAAAAGGAAGTGTGATGCTTAGGAATACAGAGTGTTTTTTCATTCGATGAGCGTAGTGATAGTCCATGCTCAGAGAGGTAAATAAAGTTATCTGCCATCTTGGGTTATTAAGAACTATCATTAATTTTAGACTACAATTACTTATCAGTTAAAATATACCTGGTGTAGTCGAAGTTCTTGGAGTCTTGGGCGTTCCGGGAACTTCCAGATCGTTCTCCGAAGGCCATCCGACCGTTCTCAAGGCCAAAGTCCTTCTTCCACTGTCTCCAACTCTTCGGTCAAACAGTGGAGGAACCTTCCTAACACAACTGCCGGCCGTTGGACAGTTTTCCTTGTGTTCCGAGCAGGGAAACACGCCGCCATCTTCCTCGTCGAGAACCTCGGCCACTAAATCGTCGCAAATATTGCCGTTTTGAAGTTTCGCGTCGCTAACTTTGTCCATTTTGTCTTTATCTTTGACACACGAGTTTCCTCCGCCATTGAGGCCGGATTTTTTGTCGATATTCATTTTAACACCTTTATCACTTTCTAAATTTATCCAAGAACTTAAATTTATAAACTATTAAAAATAAAAATGGTTGATTTTTTCATTTGTATTTTCGTCTACCCACATACGATTAAAATACAACGCAGAGGTTCTGGTGAGATCACTAAAATCTCAGGTGATTTTTCTCAAGCCTGGGTGTTTTAAGATGATTTTATTGATTTATTTACAATTTATACAGGGTGTAACAAAACTCGATGTACAAGCGGGAAACCAGTGAATCTAAATTTACGTATTTGGAGACAATTGTGTAAGACTTTTAAATCTGAGCTTGAAAAAAAAACTTTTTTTCTTCTCACAAAAGTTTTCATAAGTATGGCTGATTAATTAAAATTGCTACAATTCTTATTAAAACGCGTTTTCTTATTGGAAAGTATTGATTTGAGTAAATACATGATATTTGATAACGAATTGCAAAAAAATTTTTTTTTATAATCAACTTCGTACATAATTTTCTCGAAAACTAAGGGTCAAATCAAAATATTTTACCCTACAAAATCAACTCTAAATATAATGTAGATTCGCTGGTTTACCGCTTGTACATCGAGTTTTGTTACACCCTGTATAGGTTTGAAATTTTGAGACATCTATTAAAAATGATGATTTATTCCGGATATTTATGTAGACAACCATTACCTACAGCTTTGAAAAAATTATCACATTTACTTAAAACCATTTAAAAACGCACTTTATACGAGACAGAAAACTGTACAGGTTCTAGTGCAGCTTGCAAACTGTCCCGTATAAAGCGAAAACTGTGTAGAATATTATTTATTGGTCGGCGCAACGTTTGGCTGACCTGACAGTTAATGTTTTTTTTTAAAATTCAAACGTTTAAGTTTAATATTGTATGTCAAAAATCAAAAAACTATTTAATTAACCATTAATTATTAGCTATATATACCATTTCCTGTGTGCAAACATACGATGGTAACAAAACACACATATTTAGCGTCTTTTGACAGACTGTACAATTTTTTGAACAGCTAACTGTACAGTTTTCTGTCCCGTATAAAGCGCGCATTATAACCATGGGACAAAGCTAGCCGAGCACACAAAACGTGGCCTCAAAATGGGGTTTTTATTTTTTTTACGGAAAAGTAAAATAGTTTTTAATAAACTGGCCCATTGATTGTCTAGAAGTTGATGTACTTGTATTACTTATTATTTTCATTTTGCTGTATTTCCGGGACAGTTTACAAACTGCACAACAAACTGTACGGTTTTACGTCCCGTATAAAGTGGGCACAACTCCCTTAAGACTCGAATGTTCAACCAATGCATTCTGCCCGTCCTTACTTATGGCGCGGGAACAATGACTCTGACCAAGCAATCCTCCCATAAGTTGCAAGTTGCACAGAGGAGCATGGAGAGAATCATGCTTGGAATAACATAAGAAACCGAAAAGGGAACGATTGGATCCGACGAATAACAGACAAAGGTCTGCGAAGAAATAGTCTGCGACGTGGTGGAGCGAATTGCTTGGTTGAAGTGGAAATGGGCCGGTCACATAGCCAGAATGACGGACGACAGGTGGACGAAACGCGGAGACCAAGAAACCAGAGGTCTCAAGGATTAGATGGGTGGACGACATCAGGAAGTCTGCTGGAAGACAGTGGAGGAGAAATGGAGTGGAGACGGTAGGGGGAGGCCTATGCCCAGCAGTGGACCTCAAAGGGCTGAAATGATGATGATAAAGTGGGCCCAATTATATGGCAAAACTCAATTTTTGTAGAGGATACGCGTCTTAAAATAATATAACTCCTACGGTTTATTCAGAAACTAATGAACTACGAACGTACACTGTGTGATCTAAGAACTTTCACTTCTCTGATTCGTAACTGGTTAGAACTGAACTGATTGTATTAAAGTCAGATTAAGACTGGTTCAATAATTCAGATTTTGTGGAACGGCAAGCCAAGACCAATAATTATTATTGTTAAAAAGTAAATTCAAATAGATACAGGGCCGCTATGTCTGAGCTTGTACGCCAGTTATTAACTAGTGCGTGCGAGTAAAAAAAAATACAAAAAAAGCTGTTGTAAAGGCAGAATTTTTCGCAATATCTACTACAATATCTACACCCATGAGTATAACACCAGAATTAAAAATAATTTAAAGACAATCAATAGATCTAAGACATGTACTCAGAACAGCATAATGTACAAAGGATTCAAAAGGTATAATGAACTACCGGAGACTGTCAAACAAATAAACGGATTAAATGAATTCAGAAGGAACCTTAGTAAAATACTAATGTAATACAGCAAAGTTTCTGAGCTATAATTTTTGGATACCACAACAATAACGTATTGCAGTTATATCAAGAATAACGTATTGCAGTTACCTTATTCAACCAGGAATCACTGGGTTTTTATTTGGAATGGTAACAAGAATAGAACCGCTTGCTGGAATATTCGTAAGAGATTTTATTCCTTACATATTAAAAGTATACCTATTAAAAGTATTATATTAGCTGTAAGAATTTATAGCTAAATAAAATCAACAGAATTTCTAATATTTAATTATTACGCGCTGTTTAGGTGATTCGATTTGAAAGTCGCTCTACTCTAGAATAAGATCCATGATTGCATTATTTCTTATTACTTATTACGAATCGTAAATACTGATGTGCCGGCACCGAGAACATTTCACATTAGGGTGACGCGCCTAAGAATAAACTGCGCTAGCTCAATTCAAGAAAAAATAAGTTTTGGTCGCTAAATAAACATTTCAAAGTTATTGGAGGGAAGTGAATTTAGTTATTCCAGGAGCTCAATCACAGATCTCTATCGACATAGTTAAAAACGTGCTAACCACGTGCTAACGCTAACGATTTGACCGATCACAAAGAACATACGTTCCGTACCACGTTCGCCGAGCCGAGCATTGCCGATCTGAGCCGAGCGGAGCCGATGCACGTGATATCGCGGCCGTACGTCAAACGTCAAATTAACGCGCTTGTCGGATTGTTTATTATGTCGACTGCTTTTCTCAATATTTGGCTTGCCGAAAAACCGGCTAAATGCAATACGGCACTCGAGAAAGATTGAATGAAGATATGTGCGAATAAGATGTATCTCGGGAAATGGCTCGCGACTAGAAGCGCTCGTTTAATAATCCCGATCGATAACTTTTAACGCGTGTTTCATTGTGATCGCGAAAACGTTAAACATCCATGGGTAAGAAATCGTTATCACGTCGCTTATTACCGAGTCGATAGTGATCTGTAATCGAGCAACAGCTATTGGTGCCGTAAACGCATAGTGGTAACGCATTTGGCTACCGTGCATGAGGTTGCGGGTTCGATTCCCGTAGGAGGTCACCATGAAATGTTTATTTACATGTGATTTTCATTAAAATACTTCATGTGTGATACTTTGGTCTGGTACTGAAGCTACCTTCAAGATCAAGAATCACTGCAATTGATGTACTGATAGAGTGCCCTATGCACCATTAGGTGCGGAGAGGGAAAGTAGAAACATTAGTAAACGACCTCTTTTGTTAATTGATAAAATATTAATGTTAATTTAATTAATTTAATATTTACTACACAAGATATTAAAAATGTGTGTTTTTTTAATTTTCAACGAAAGTTTTTTTTTTAAATAACGTCGTGGACGCAGTTTATTCTTGGGCGCGTCACCCTAATGTGGAAGGTTCTCGATGCAGGCACATAATCAGCAGTCGTAAACGACCAATAAACTTTAAATAAATATTAAATACTTTTTATTGGATGCAATAAAAGTCACGCAATTTAAGTTTCATTGGTTTTATTGAAGGAAATACGTAATTAATTGATTGAGTCTATTAAAATTTCACAAAAAATAAAACGTACGCGAATAATTTTTCACTAAGGGTCGGCTTTATAAACATTCGTTCGTAACATTTGATATATAAATCATAACCACCTAGTGTTTAGAACGCATTTTTTTTTTTTTTTTTTTAATAAATAAGGACCCCTATAACCCCTAAAAACGATACCCATATTCATTTACTACTACTACTACTTGGCCTTATCCGCACCCGATGGTACATAGGAATTATTACATGAAGGAAGGATGATCAGTCGCTGAAGCGTAAGACTGATCATCTTGCCTTCATGCAACAAATGATCCAGATTCACTGCACCGGTGTACCAATGCAGGGCCCTATGCACCCAATGGTGGGGGGAAAATACACCACGAGACCGATCTATAAAAACAGTGCATTTTACAATTTAACATCTCAACTCAACAGAGACAAGAAGTTTTCCGAGGGGATGTGGATATCTAGGCGTTTACAGGGCTTATGACCTGTCATTGGCTGGGCCAAGTGCATACTTGATGTATAGCAACATTCCTCATTTCGCCCAGTATTTGATATCCATATCTGCCAATTATAAGAACTTGTATATGTATATACAGTGAAATGGCGCGACGCTTCACATGTGAACACTCTCTGTCATCCTTTGAGAAAATTGCTAAGCATTTTAGCAGAAACCTTTATGATTGCAAGTGAGATTATTATTACCGTAATATAAATACAATTACAACCGAAAACTGGTGAATCTACATCATATTTGGAGTCGAATGTGTAATATGACTTTCGAATCTGAGCTTTTTTTTAAAAAAAAAAATTTTTTTTTTCTTTTCACAAAAGCTTTCATTAGTACCGCAGATAATGGAAAATTCCCAAAATTCTTATTAAAATGCTGGCTTTTATTTTGTTTTATGGATAGTATTAATTTGACTAAATACATGATATTTGATGACAATTTGCAAAAAATTATCGAAAAAAAAAATTAACTTCGTACTCAATTTTCTCGAAAACTATTGGTTCAAATCAAAAAATTATTAGATATTATTGATATCTCAACAGAGACAGAGAAAGTCTGGAAACTCAACATATATACAAGTTTCAAAAATTTGTCATACATGGTTGTCAGATGATAGGCGGAATGGGAAGAATGTTGTAGTACGTCAAGTGGCCACTTAACCCAGCCAACGACAGGTCATAAGCCCCGCAAACGCCTAGATAACCCACATTCGTTTCCAGAGTTTCTCTGTCTCTGTTGAGATATCAATAATATCTGATATCAGCCCAGCATGGGTATAATCCAGTAATTTGTCTACAAGTATTTGTATTCATTTCAAAAATGTTGTTCAAAAAATTATTTTCTGCAAAACGACGCAGATTCACTGTTTTCCCATTTGTATATCGAGTTTGGTTGGACCATGTATAACAGTCCATTTTCATTAATTTCATGCCGTACGAGTTCGTGCATAGGGCCTCCACTTATTAATAAGTTTAGTATAATGATCGGAATGGTACATAACAGGTATGAGGGTATGGACAAATTTAATATGATAGATTGCGATCTCGCTCCGGTATCTCGGCCAACTGTGGCAAGGTCGTCCGGCCTTCGTGCAGTAGCGGACCTCTATTCGGACCAGCAGTATGCGGGCTGGTCGGTACTGCACGACAGTGCCAGATGCATGAATTAACTAACTAACTAACTTATACTAACTATCACGCCATTTCAGAGTAGGCAGAGAGGATAGAACGCCACACACTCTGTCCTGGCATACGTCCTCTCCGATTATTCTGACTTCTCACATACCCACTTTCAAGCACTTGTTTTACTTGATCATGCCATGTCTTTCACGGCCTTCCTTGATTTCTACATCCAGGCACACTCGCATCATACACCGGGTGTAACAAAACTCGATGTACAAGCGGAAAACCAGTGAATCTTACATAATATTTGGAGTCGATTTTGTAGAATAAAACTTTTTGATTTGACCCTTAGTTTTCGAGAAAATGGAGTAAGAAGTTGTTTTTTTTTTTCGATAAATTTTTGCAAATTGTTATCAGATATCATGTATTTACTCAAATTAATACTATCCATAAAGAAAACTAAATTAAAAAACGCGTTTTAATAAGAATTTGAGCAATTTTACTTAATCTGCCATACTTATGAAAACATTTGTGGAAAGAAAAAAAATATTTTTTCAAGCTCAGATTAAAAAGTCATATTACACAATCGTCTCCAAATACAATGTAGATTCACCAGTTTCCCGCTTGTACATCGAGTTTTGTTACACCCTGTATTCTTTTAGCCGTACTTTAATCATATACCAAACCATAGCATCGTAAGAGACCCTTCTTAATTTTGTCGATAATGCTTATCTCAGCCTTGCATGAGTTCTTGCATTTCTAAGATTTAGCGGCAAAAAATGCACGATATAAGATATGGACCAAAAGCGTGTAGATCCTATTATTATTGTATTTTTTTACAACTTATTAATATTTCACGAGTGATACCTTGGACAAGTATTACTGAAGCGCAAGACTGATCATCTTGCCTTCGGGTGGTACAATTATCAAGATACACTGCACTTGGTGTGTCAACACAGTGCCCTATGCACCATTGGGCGACGGATAAGGGGAAAGTAGTAGTAGCAGTAGTAAATGAATATGGGTATCGTTTTTAGGGGTTATAGGGGGTCCTTACTTCAAATTTAGCGTTTTTTTTAGTAGTTCTTTTTTCTATATTAAATAAGTGTCTAGCATTGTTCGCATGTACGCCATTGCATTCGTTACGGATTTAATCGGAACCTAACCATTAAATACATACCTTTATGGGCAAAAATAATAATATACCATAGTAGGTATAGTAAAAGTCCCATATTCTGCTGTTGGTTGACCTTACTCAAGGTACTATTATTATTTACAAAGCCTTGTAAGACACTCTTTACATGGGACAGAGAACTGTACAGTTTCTTGACCAGATTTTTGTTCAGAAAACTGTTACTGAATAATATTATGTATGTTTTTTTAAAGGGGATTTAGACGCTTAAACGTAAAACACTATTTTTTATCAACATTTTGAATGTATACAAAGTAGACAAATTACTGGATTATACCCATGCAGTTGCTCAATCACAGATAACTACTATCGACGTAGTTAAAAACCGTGCTAACACGTGCTAGGCCCTAACGATTTGATCGATCACAGTGACTTTCGTTCGATACCGTGTATCGATAGCCGAGAATAGCCGATCTGAGTCGAGCGGGCCGAGAACGCCATATCGCGGCCGAATGTCAAACGTTAAATCAACGCGCTTGTTCGGATTTTTTTATTATGTCGACTGCTTTTCTCAATATTTGGCTTGCCGAAAACCGGCTAAATTATAATAAGATTGAATGAATATATGTGAGAATAAGATATATCTCGGGAAATGGCTCGCGACTAGTATGCGCTCGTTTAAAATCCCGATCGATAACTTTTAAACGCGTGTTCCATTGTGATCGCGAAAACGTTTAAACATCCATGGGTAAGAAATCGTTATCACGTCGCTTATTACCGAGTCGCTAGTGATCTGTGATCGAGCAACTGGGCTGATATCAGATATTATTGATATCCCAACAGAGACAAGAAAACCTGGAAATGATTGCCAAAATGTGCTTAACAATCTTCTCAACAGAAGACACCAGCATAGAAAATTATTGTAATGCGGAACGTCGAAGACGAGTTCAATATATATTGTGGTTTCAAAAATTTGTCATAAATGGTTGTCAGATGATGGGCGGAATGGGGAATGTTGTAGTACATCAAGTGGCCACTTAACCCAGCCGATGACAGGTTCATAAGCCCTGTAAACGCCGAGATAGCCCACATTCGTTTCCAGAGTTTCTCTGTCTCTGTTGGGATATCAATAATAGTAAAAAAACTGCGTTTGTAATCTAATTTTACAGTTTTTTCCAAAAAAATAATGTTTCTGTTTTTTCTGAATTTTTAGCCGTTATTCGTATTTTTGTTCTCCACTATTTATTAATCTACAAAACTCGATGTAAAAGCGGAATACCAGTGAATCTCATAATATTTGGAGTCGTTTTGTAAATTTAATTTTTCAGAGACAGCAGACTTCTAAGTTTTGAGAATAGGGTTGTCTTAGAAGAATTTTAGATGTGCGGTGGTTTGACTTTGTAAGGAACACAGAGGTGAGGCAACGGACACAGCAAACCCATGTATTCAACTGTCATCCGGCGAAGGCGTTTCGGCTGGCTGAGCCATATACTTCGTATGCCTCCCGAGAGCCTTAACCGTGCTTGCCTTTTTACAAGGCACAGGTTCTCGGCGTCCTGGTCGTCCGCTGTTGACAATTCGCCGGCAGGGGACTCGACTTGGGAGGGTGCACGGGAGCTGGCGGCCGATCGCTTGGCCTGGAGGCAGTTGTGGTTTCCATATGCTCCACATAGGGAGCGGATATAGTATAATGAAGAGGAATGAAACTATGTATCAGGAAAACAAACGCAAAAACTTATGAAAGCTTTAAAAGAGAAAAAAAAAATTTTTTTAGTTCAGATTGAACTATCATATTACACATTCGACTCCAAATATGATGTAGAATCACCAGTTTTCGGGTTGTACTACGAGTTTTGTTACACCATGTATATTTTGTTTAAAGAAAAATAAAAATTTGGGTTCTTATGAAATACTCAAACATTTCAATTTCGAGGCTGCTTTCAAATAGTCGAAAATAACTGTGCCAGAAGGCAGGAAACACGTTGTGCTGGAGTGGAATTTGAACCAAGATATTCCGATCCGGAGTCCCAGATTCCACCACCAGATCACACCCAGCTCAAATTGGTACATGGTATTGAGAATAATTTCATGGTGCACGTGTTCTTGGTGTTCCAATGCAGTGCCCTATGCACCATTGGGCGCGGATTAGGGAAAATAGTAGTAGTAAACGAAGTATTTAAAATAGTGACAAAACAATAATAATAGAGTTAATGGTAGCTTGAAATCGATTTATAAAAGTGGCAAATAAGGAAACATATCGAAGGAAAGCTAAATTGGCAGTACACAACGAGTTTCTGTACCTAACGCCTGATGTATGGTAGTGAAGCGTGGTGTTGGAAAAAGAAGGGTGAAAGTAGTTTAAAATTTTGGGCAAGTGTGGGGGGGCCGGGGGAAGTAGAAGCCCGGAAAGGCCCAGAAGAATGCTAATGACCCAAGGGAGTAAAAAAAAAACCTAGTCAAAATGTTGAAAAAAAAAGGTCCGGGGGATTTTTTTT
>JAGVSP010000893.1:0-149767 GCA_022494985.1 Micrasema minimum
CGTCCTGGTCGTCCACTGTCGATAATTCGTCGTCAGTTGGCGTAAGAGCTGCGGGACGTGGACCTGACTTGGGAGGATGCGCGGGAGCTGGCGGCCGATCGCTTGGCCTGGAGGCGGTTTGTGGATTCCATATGCTCCACTTAGGGAGCGGATATGGTATGATGATGATGAAGAGACGTAGAGAGGGGTAAACATGTAAATCTCCCTTTAAGCTACTACTTCTGCTCTCTCTTATCCGCACATGAAGGTGCATAAGGCACTGCATTGGAACACCAAGCGCCTTGATTTTTGATCATTTGTTACATGAAGGCAAGATGATCAGTCTCCCAGTCCAATGTTTCAAATATATAATATTTTATTGATTGATATGGCATTTATTTTGTAGAACTCCATGATATCTTATGTTAAAATCAAAAAACGATTTTTTTGGTTCTACGTGATTTTATTCGTGACAATTAAACTGTGGCGTTGAAACATTTACATTCTTATTTTATACACTAACTTTATGTCACTAACTTGATAATAAAATCACGTAGAACCAAAAAAAAATTTTTTCGTTTTTTGATTTTAACATAAGATATAATATTTTTATGTGAAAAACACATGAAAATAAATATTTTACCACCACTCACAAGGCGAACAACGAGTACCTTCGATCCTTTCATCCTTATTATCAGTACACTAATACCAAATACATTGAATGATTGTATCTTGATATTTATTAAGGAATGCACAATGATCTATCTTACCCTTTGGTGCCAGTTTAGGCTAATATACCCATATGAAAGATTAATATAATTTTTAAAAAAGAAAAAAGAAATCTATGCAATCTTATGATATTTGCACATATTTTAATTTGCTAATACTATTTCCAATAAAGCCTAAGCGGCTTGTGCTTGAAAATAGGAATCGAGTCGTGTCGAAGTGGGGATTCGAACCGACGATCTCTGGACTCAGAGACCGCGACGCTACCACTGGGCCACCACCCGTTCTAATTTACATTCAACATTTTCGTTATTCATTTAATAATTGATAAATGATTATATAATTTCATGCAAATGTTAATTTTTGAAGCAAAAAAAATTACTCCTAAAAAAATTTAATTCAAGTGTTTTTTAATCATTATCTAATTTCCTGGTAGGGATCTAAAAGTCAAGGTTCTTATAAAACTACTTTTAATTACTTACAAAGTCTATTAAAACATTGTAGAATCCAATTTGTTAATATTTTTTTCAGGAAACTATTGAAAATCAACTAACAACTGATATGAAAAATATTATTTTAATTATGAAGAAATCCCTCATAATTTGCTGACATTTTAATTAATTAATTATTAATAATTTATGCGCGTAGATACTTAGTAAGAAGAACGTTTTTGGGAGCGCTTTTCGTTACATACTGAGCAAAATGAAAAAAATACATTAGAAAATTTTCATATTTATTATTTTTCCCTTCCCTTCCATTTTAGGATTTTTTTTTCAATAGCCACTGTGGAAAAAAATGCAAAGATCATAAGATGAGTAAAAACATTATTTTTAAACGCATAGACAAATTTATTTATTAGTTATTTATTTTGTATAATATGTATAAGTTTATTACAATTTGTGCATCATTTTCCAGATCCCCGTACTTTTTTATTTTGTAAAACCGAAATTATCAAGGAAAAACACAAATTTTGTGACGTCAATTTCCCTACTAAATTTCATACTAGAAACATGCTGTTGAAATGCGATCTCTCAGGCGAATGTGTGGTAAGACTATGTATGATAGGTGTACAAATGTCGAAATTAGAGCAGAGTGCAAGGCTGAGATAGGCATTATCGACAAAATTAAGAAAGGGTTTACGATGGTTTGGTCATGTGGAGCGAATGAGTGATGAAAGAACGACTAAAAGAAGTTTAAATGCAAGTGTGCCTGGATGTAGAAGCCGAGGAAGGCCGAGAAAGATATGGCATGACCAAGTACGACAAGTACTTGAAAGTGGACATGTGAAAAGTCGGAATAATCGGCGTATGTGCATGGGAAGATGTATGAATTTAGAGGAAGCAAAGGAAGTATGTCAGGACAGAGTGGTATGGCGTTCTATCCTCTCTGCCTACCCCTTCGGGGAAATGGCGTGATGGTTAGTTAGTTATTTAACATTTCTCCACACTACATTTTGTAGCTGTATTAGAATTTTTCAGAATTGACTTTAGGAATATTAAAAAATTCAATCAGTCGGAATGCACCCCCCTTAATTTTGATTTGAAATTATTTAAAGATAATTAAAATTAATTTATTTTGTTAGATAGGTATAAAAAGTTGATAAGTGGAATTATAGTAATATATTCCTGCATTATTGGAAAATTATCTTTAAAGATCAAGATTACATGTAATTATAAAAGTTCCAAACAATTTTTTAATGTAATTCGTTACACATTTTGATATCTAAATTATTTTTAGAATGCTTCATGAGCGAGTTAATCATTTTGTTAAATAATCAAGGGGGCAATGAGGAATCTAGCCGTACCCATAATTGAATTTTTAAAATGATTTCATGTTCACAATAAAAATAATTCAAGAGTTTAGTTGTAAGACGATCCTTTTCTAGTAAGTATTATAAAATTAAACATTACAAAAACTTGCTCAGAGACATTACGTGTTACGAAGGCACGGACACTTCTAGGTAATAGTGAAAATAATTTATTTTCTTTGTATTTTTTGTATCCCCGAATTTATACGAAATAGGAAAAATAGTACATACTCGTACTTATTTTATAACTTACTTATAAATATTATATTCCAGTGGTTTTTGTTCTACAAGGAATTACGATTTTGAAGGTTAAGTTAGGACATTGATAATTTCCCCGTAAATACAGTTTTATAGGTATATTATGTGAAAACAGCATTTAAAATCAAACATGAAGTAGCTACATAAATGCGTAAGCACAAAATATTTTTTTGGATATATTATTGGATTGGATATATTTGGATATATGGATGATTATAGATATAATTATTAAACCATTTTTAGAAAGACAATATAACCATATGGTTTTTTATAGTAAAAATAGGTTTATTCAAATGTCAAATTCAATCTGCATTTTAATCATTTCTAATACTAACTCATATATCTATGGTAAAAAGTAGCGGAAACCACTGGATTTTAATGAGGTGATGTGCAGAAAACGATGTTTTTTATATATTTTTTTAAATATTTTATATTTACACTTTAAGACGTTTAAGCGAATGGACTACTATATATTCAGTACGACGCTTTTTGTGCGCTTAGGTTCCGGGTGCTTTTAAAGCATCTGTTTGCAGTCAATCCGTTTTTATAAGCTCCGTTTTTAAACTTTTTTTACGAGGAATTCTTGAATATTTTATTTTTATTTTTTACGGAAAAATTTCAAATATTCATTTCTATTTACACAAAAAAACATTACAGAATTTAAACATATGGGATATTTTTCTCCATTGAAAGCAGTATAGATAATTTTTTTAGCAACACTACAACGGTGTTATAAAAAAGCATTGAAAGATTGAGTACGAGAAGTAGACACGTTTTTACAAGTTACATTGTGTACATGGATTATAAAATTGTGGGCTTTATAGGGTTATTGTTTATATGCTAATAATATTCTCCTGCATATTATTCACATATTATCAAGGACACCAGGTAATAGCATCAAGGTCTTAACCATTTATATTTTGTTTTATTTTACATTATGCTCTGACGTGATGATATAGGAACCTAGATATTTCATGACTAGAAATATAAGATAGACATAGATAAATTGTTATTTAACGAAGATTACATCACAGGATAAAAGCCTGATTTAGGATGTGTTACGAATAAAAAAAACAATGGCGTGCCTACCTTTTTATGTATATATTATAAGTGGTAAATATTTTCCTTATATTTTTTACTTTTGTAAATCCGAGTTGTTACTGATTTTATTGTTTTTGATGGTCTATAATATAATGATGTGTCATCGTGAGCTTTCCATAATAGCACCAAAGTTTGAACGATTTTATGTCGCTTAGTTGACGAACGGATAGGAAGATGGTTTTTTCATTATTAGTTTTATTTTGCTGCATATCCAGAAAAATCTTAGGGGGGGGCCTATCAACTAATTTTATTTAAAAAATACTGCAAACGAAAAAGTGCTCAAAATATTAAAAATAGAAAATAAGATTTTTTGCAGTTTATTGATCACCATAATAATTATAATAAAGCTAAGTACGTCAACATTTTGTTGCACTAAGTACGTCAACATCAACACCAGGAATATTTTCCGAAATACGTTAAACAGCACATGAAAATTTGCTTACTAACAATTTGCAACAAATAAAAGTGCCTTTTAAAGGCAATAAAAATTCTTATATGTAATTTCACAAAGTGACTTTTCTACGTGACGAGAAAATGCATTATGACAAATAAATTATTACTACAATACAGATTAAAATAATTTTAAAGAACAGTTTTTTAAAGCATTTATTGAATGTAATTTAATAATGCATTGGTTCGCCAATTGCAGTGAATCTTGGTAATTTGTTATAATACGAAAGCAAGATGATCGCAATTAAATTACAATATTGAAATTCGATTTTTAAACAGTGTCAAAATCAGAGTTATTTAGTTGTACTACCTATTTTATAATATGTTTACAGTCGACAAATATGCAGACATATCACTCGTGTTATATGACGCAGTACTGAGAATATTCAAGACTTGAAATATTCTGCGGTGATACCGGGGGAACATTATTTGGTTAATAAGGACCTACCTCTAATAAAAAAATGTTGGGTCGAATGGGTCCTTGACCGTGATACACATAACGTCTTGTTCGCTTATTCACTCCCATACGTTGTCCTTTATTCCAAGGTTAGACATTTAGCTTATAATACAATATACACGGGCAGGATTGCAGATATACTGCGCAGGATTTTCCTCTTCGTGATTTTATGATGTTTAAAAAATAATTAAAGGGGTTAAGTAGTTGGTTGGGTTGCTCTATCGTTAGTAAAAGTAAAAGCCGCTGACTCGTGGTGTAGCGGTGGCGCGTTTGGCTGCCATGGCTGCCATGTGAAATAGTCGGAAATAACTGTGCCAGAAAGCACGAAACAAGTTGTGCAGGAGTAGGATTCGAACCTAGAGATTCTAATCCGGAGTCCTCGAATCTACCACAAGACCACAACCCGGTTCTCGAATTTATCGATCAACGTCTTCTATCTAAATATCAACGCCTTCTATCGAATCCCACTCTAGCACAACTAGTTTCCTGCTTTCTGGCACAGTTATTTCCGACTATTTGAAAGCAGCCCGTTAATTGAAATATTTGAGTATATAATAAGAACTCAAATGTTTCTTTTTATTTAAAAAAATAAAAATGTAGCTACGTTGTTGATCTGCTGGTCGATATCTAAAACGCGTGAAAAAATCATTGCTCTTCTACTTCTGCTTCTATTTTGACTTTCACAGTATACCCACAAACAGGCTATGACTTGGTGGGGTTTTTTTTTTTTTTTTTTAATGTATATGTGTTTTTATTGTATTTCTTTATAAAAAAAAATTTTTCTTCTGAAAAAAAAAAAAGCTAAATTCCAGGGAAAAATGGAAGACTAGGATTGTATGGGGAAACGGCCGCGGGTCACGTGACTGCGCATCCTCTATGCATAGGCATACCTACCTATGCACTTTTTAAAGAGTATTACTTTAGAAAACTCGTGCAAAAAATAAAAATCTAAGTCCTTATCGCACACCAAGGTAACAACTACACATCTTATCATTGATAATATTGTTTACCTTATATTTATACAACTTTTTCCTTGGAAAATTATTTATGGAGAGTTGTATTACATTTTGAGTAGGTAACCAACCGCCCTGGGATATAACTATAGCAAATAGACCTTCTGGCTACTTTATTAGTTTTATATTATATGTAATATGTACATATTGTACATGTGTTTCCCGAAGACAAAAACACAAGAAAGATAACATTCATCATGTGTTATAAATAGGTTTTTGTGTCAATATTTTTTTTAAAATATATTTTCGAATAAGCCTAATTTTTTTACAAAATAAAGTGAAAAAAAACTAGAGCAAAATGTACCAACGAATGACATTTTCTTTTATTGACTGAAAGATTCTTAAAAAAGTAAGGTTAATAGGTACCTCTCTAATAGGGTTTAAGAATTAAAAGAATAAATATGAGAAAGATGATATAAAATTACGCGCCATGAGATAATCGAAACTTAGTTTTAACAAAATTAACTAAAGTAGAATCACGGTGTGATGGCAGTTAACGTTTACACGCAATATTAAGTTTCATACGGAATCAAACTACATTTATTCTTGTTTTTATCAAAACGCGGAAATACAACGATAAAAACATCCAAAGTCATTATTATTACGATAGTAACTAGTAACTAACCTAACCTAACTGAAAACACATTAATAAAATCGTATTGTTTTTTTATGTGTGGTATTTAGTTATAGTGTTCTCGTAAAAGAACAGTAATCAATATTTATTATAAAAATTAACATGTTGCAAAAATAAAGTACATATACCTGTATGGATATTTCCATAACTTGATAGCAATATTTATTTTTATATTTCGCCTTGACATTCAAAGATTCAGAGTAATGTTATCGTAATGGCCGACAGTAATGGAATAAACAAATCACAATACGAATTAGGTTTTTATTTATGTAAAAACTAATAGCTTTTATTAAGATTTTTCGGCAATATTTCATATTTATGTCCTACGTACTAGTATACAAAAATTATCTTATTACTTTTCTAGGCGAATAAAAATAAAAACTACCACTTATTTATTTTTATGTACAATATTTCTAACAAATTTTCTTTCAATACAAAAATTACTTACGTAACTGCGAATCTAAGTTATAGTTGAAGTGATTGGAGCAATTTTTTTAAAGTTCGTTTTTTTACACAAAAACTGAATTACTCATTTAGCCCAGTTCATCGCAGATCTAAGTCCTGTAAACGCTTAGATATAATATTTAAACCTCTTCTTAGACTTATTTGTTTCTTTTAATTCTGTTAATCAGGTATGGGTGTAAGTTGTAAGAGAATGCTAAACGCCTAATTCGGCGTCTGATAGAAGTATCGGAACACCGAATGATTTATTAGGTAACTAAGAATAATTTGTCGAAAATTTTGAGTCCTTTATTAAGAATTCCAGCAGTTCTTTTTATAACAGGAAGATAACCAAGTTGTTGGTAATTCTACTAAAATACCTACTAATAATTCTTAGAAAATGTGAGTAATTATTGATGTTTCATTAAAAGTTCCTGTTAACTTGTCGTGTACGAAAAAGGTTTTTTTTTTTTTTTAAATTAATTAAATCGTTTTCATCCGATATTTTGTATTTTGCCCGCCTCGCGGTGTAATGGTTAGCACGTTAGGCTACCATGCATGAGGGTTCGAATCCCGATTGTGTCAATTCGAAGTGTTTATTTAAATGTCTCAAATGAATATTTCGTACAAATCTGATATTCTGGACTGGCACTGGTGCGTAAGTTTGAACCACTTGTCTTCGTATAATAATTTATCAAGACGCACTGCAGTTCGTGTAAATTGTAGTGCTCTATGTACCATTATATATATATATATATATATGGATTCGGAAAACGAAAGATGAACTTAGTAAGTAATGCAAATAATTATAATTATATTCAAAGTTGTCAAAAATTAATTAAAAATAACATTCATTAAGAGTCACCGGGAACCAAATCTGATTATATTTAATATCCAACCGTATGATTTTTATTTTTGGTTGGGAATGGTGATTTCCCGTTGAAATATTGAGTAATAAAATGCCTTAGTCCTTTGAAGTGGAAGCAGCCGCTGAAGCTAGGACGTTTTTAGTACGTAATGAAAAACGGTATTTATCATGTTGATCTAAATACTATAAACCTTTTTTCACAGAATAATTACCTACTAAAATTTGTAAGTCATTAGAGAAATTATATTTTCTTTATGTAGAGCTTTTGCAATTGGCAATTTGGTTGATATCACGATGTTGTAAAAATGAAGCTATATATTTTATCAAATCAATTTTTAAAAATTAACATTACTATTGCATCGAGAAGTAATTACTAAACTTAAAAGGCCACGGTCGTTGGATTTAATTTATAAAAATGTTAAAATGTGTTGACACCACATTTTGTCACTCTTCAAAGAATTTAAAAATAAATCAAATATAAACTATTCAAAAAACATTACCCATTCTTAATTATAAATATGTATAAAAGGTAGAAGACTATATAAACAGCTTCTGTAAGGCATTCTAAAATTTGAAAAATATCACAGATCACCCTCATATTGTTATTTTTTATTAGATAGATCGCAAGCTTTCTATCGCGAACTTTAACTAAATATTATGTACTTTGATTACCACCAGTTTCTCTGATCTGATATTGCCAAATTTTGCAACACTATCCCTGAAATGTTCTATAAAAATATAATATACACGTCTTAATGGTCAAGTTGGTGATTCTTATTAAATGACCTCTCGAGAAAGACCACACGAAATTGACTGGTTATTTATTATACTTTTATTAATTTTACAATAAACTTTCCGTTACTCTTTTTTGGAAAGGCAGAGCGAAAAAAAACTTTAAGAAATGTGTGTAGATTTAATTGCAAACTGTATTTTATAAGATAAATAAAAAAATGCTTTTCTTTTCAAGTAAGAGAAAAACGCGCTTAAAAATTCTACTTCAAACTCTGAAAAACATTGATCCGGCTCTGCATGGCCCCGACACGACAAGAACTTAAAGAGAATAATTTTTCGAGGTCAAGTTCACCACAACCGGACGGACTCTTTTACGGTTGAAAATAAATAAAACGGTTGTCTTCAATGGACCCTCAGTTTGCTCCACGTTCTCATACCGGTAGGTGCAATTCGCGCGCAAACTTGCAGACTGTTCCGATTTCAAATTTATCGCTTTCCGGTTTCATACATGGATAAGTGAAGTGAAAAGTGCTGCCAGTAGTGAAATAATATTCAGTATTTCTGTACCTACCCGGAAAAAGAGGGATTTTCTCAGTTTTACCCCAAAGTTTAAAATAATATTGGGGGTTGCATTTTCGCGCGCAAATCGTAAGTATTTCGTTAAAAGATTATTTATGTTTTTTTTTAATGTTGCTTTAAAAAAAAATTAAAAAATTGTATGTTATACATATTTCAAGCTTTTGAATTAAAAAAAAACTAATATAACAAATAAGTTAAATGAAGCTATAAATTTTCGTGTTTTCATAGCCGACGTCGACCGACGCTACTCTAATTTTTACTTTTTCGTGTTTTAAACATGAATTTTTAATGAAGATAATTATACCAGTGAAAAGCAGCTTTGATTTAACGCAAGAATTTTCCACTTTATTATAATATGTAAATTGCGCGTAATAAATCATTTGGAGTTCAACGATTTACAAGAGAATTTCACCTAGTTTAGTAAATTTTGGTTCAATAACCTTGCGATAAATAAAAATTGATTAACTACATTCACTGCAAAATCAAACATAAAAAAATCACTTTAGATTGCTAAGTACATATTGTTTTGTTGTTTATTCAACCGTATTATTTTTGATAGCGGTTTTTTTCCCCGAAAAGCTAGGTTTTTGCTACAGTTATAAAGTAGGATCGGTATCAATAATACATTAAAGAAATAACAAAAAACAAAATTCGACACTTTCTAAAATGCAACGGATTACTTTTTACTAAATGGTTCAAATAAAATTTAAAAAATGATTGTATAGAGTAAATCTTACTACTACGCCTGGTGTTCCGCTTCGTAGTGTAGTGGATAGCACCTTTTGGCTACTGTGCACGAAGTCGCGGGCTCGATTCCCGACGGGATCAATACGAAATTTTAATTGAATGCGGTTTTGCACAAAAAAAATAATTTCATGATGTGATATTATGTAGGAGGCCCTAAAGCGTAAGACTGATAAACTTTTCTTTATATATAACAAGATCACTTAGTGAACCAATGCCCGTGTCTCCTGAAAACGACGAAAAACGCAGTACTGGAGCGAGATCATGAATCAAGTCGTCGCGTCGCGTCGCCGTCGGTTACAAATATTTATCTATTTTACATCTTTTTTACCGATACATGGAGTAACAAAACTCGTAGTGAACTGGTGAATCTACATCATATTTCGGGTCGAATTAATTTTAATCTGAACTTGAAAAAAAAAAATTTTTCTTATAAAAGCTTTCATTAGTATGGCAGATTAAGTCAGATAGTACAAATTCTTATTAAAATGCAGTTATTTTTCTTTTTTCTTAATGGATTGTATGAATTTTGAACAATATAATGATTTATGGAAAAAAAGCTTCATACTCAATTTTGTCAATTTGCGAAAAATTTATGGAAAAAAAGCTTCATACTCAATTTTCGCGAAAACAATGGGTCAAATCAAAAGAATTTATTCTACAAAATCGACTCCAAATATGATGTAGACGACTGGTTTCCCGCTTGTGCATCGAGTTTTGTTACACCGTGTATATACTTACATTTTTAAGATGAGCCTTTTTGGTTTTTAGGACTATACACTAGTATTACCACTCATTTAGTATTATTGTCACCATCAAATCTAGAATTAAACGGTTTTTAAAAAGAACTTCATTTTTACGGGCTAGATAGTGTGATACCTTGGACTGGCGCTGAAGATTAAGACTGAATATCTTGCTGTCGTGTAAAAAAGATCAAGATTCATTGTACTTGGTTTACAAATGCAATGCCCTTCGCACCATCAGGTGGCACCGCACAAAGGAAAGTAGTTGTAGTAAGCCTTTATTTTCTCATGATGAAGACAATGTTGCAGTCTTGATGCAGTTTATAATTAGACGTCATGGTATAATAGTTACTGCGTTGAACTACGGTCGATGCGATCTTGAGTTCGATTTATGGCAAGGACAACAAGAAGAATAATAATTTAGATTGGCATTTTTAAAGTAAGACTTTATTACTTGCTTTAAATGATCGCTTTTCGCAGCATTCGGTTCGCTAATACAGTTCCGTATGCACCAATAAAGGTGTGATTTATCAAGAATAAAAATACTAATGAACTCTATTTTGCAACGAGGTAGTTGTAAATATTTTAATACCTTTCACCGACTTAATGTAAAAATTTAAATCTCATAGTGTTACATAAATGAAAACGGCATTATGCAGATTAATTAGGAAATTATTTATTGCATCGAGGTGTAGAGCGTGTCACGAGAAAACACTATATCTCAAAACTTTAAACAACAACTCTTACTGATTTAAAAAAACTGTTGTGTTTATATACTTAAAATTGTATTGAAAGAGAATTGGTTACCAGTAATGTTCTTAATATACGAATAAGATAGATTAAATCTAATTGAATTATTAAAAAACAGACAAGATGAGTAAAAGGGACTAAAGAGTTTAAAGGTTTTTTTAAGGAGAGAATTATACGGGTCCATACTAAATGTAGGTTGTGGAATGAAATAAGAAGATTTCTAACAAACTTCATGCTTAACGCTTTTAGATGGGTAATGGCGTTCTATCCTCTCTACCGACCTTTCCGGGGAAATGGCGTGATGGCTAGTTAGTTATGGTGCATTGAGAAATATTTGTTGGCTACTACACATTTTTCTTAGAGTTCATATAATATTTTAAAGTTTAAACAAAAAAGCATAGACTCTTATAAGAATGCATAGTTTATGTATGACTATAAGCCGTCGATCGAGGATTGCTTAATGCGTCTATATTATCCATCTAAACGAAGTTTTATGCCTAGAAATAGTATATGTATTGATCGGTAGAAGTTGCATTTTTTTTTCAACATACAGTGTTATGTTCTGACACGGCACAGTGCCGGATGGCACGATGAAGTCATGATGCCAGCAGTTTCATCTTATTTATTATTTATGTCTATGTTCAGTGAACAATAATATCAATGAACTCGTTCAATACGGAATGATTCTGCATTTCCTGATGGTAAAGAGGGAATCTGTTCAATCTTGGTACATTCTGCATTAAGAGGCTGGTCAATAATTCCAATAAACAAAACGAGCATGACTGACACGTGACCCACGGCCGGTCCATACGGTCGCAGTCCTCTATTTTCTCACTGGAATTTAGCACGAGAATAATGATTTTCTCAAGCTTAACAGTTGTGACGCGTTATTGGTAAAATCTCTTGAAATTTACCGATTATCATCATATACGCGTCATAATTGCTATACATATTAATGAAGGTGCGCTTGTAATCTGGGCCCAGAAGCGTTTTCGTATCGTCCAATTTTTAAAATTTATCTAATTTGATAAATAAAATATAAAAAATAAGATTATGCAAACATGATTGCATGCTCTTATTTATTCGTACAAAAAAAATAATTGCTGCACTATCAGTGGAGCATCAGGGAGATTTATAAAAATCATTCTAATAAATTAATGTTACACGTGTGGTTTTACGCAGGAAAAAGTACTTAAGTTTAGAAATATAACAAATAGTCAAATTTATCATTACGCGGAATAGTGTTAAAATTAAAATATACTTATCATAAAATTGACGGCCATTTTCTTAAATTTCATCAAACCTATAAATTTTTTTCAGAGAAACATTTTAATTTCTGAAAAAGGGTCGCAACTACATAGTCAATATCAAAAGGTAGAAAAACTTGATTGTACGACCTTTGTGCTTTGAAACATAATCGTTTATTTGTTTTCTTCTTCTTTTTCTTAAAATAGACCTAAGGGTCTGTATTTATCTTGTTGCTTCGCCAGTTGCTCGAATTTGGGAGTTCCTTATCCTGTCTCTCGGAGATTTCCCGTCGATGGATCTTAGGATTTCCATCTCTCAGACAACATAGATTTGATTTGGTCCTGCTGTAAAATTTGATTTGTTAATATTTCACTTTGAGAAAACTGAAAAGTCAGTAGCGAGCTGTCAATTTATGGCCATCTGTATGTATATCACCTGCCCTCTTAACTAAACCATTCTACCTCCATTCTTCTGAGAAAGACAAAAAATTTCGGGGTTAATGACACCTGGCATGAAAATCTAGCTGAGTGCTTTCGCGACTTTTATTACGAATGTTTTTATCATTTACTAGAACATACTCATACTAATTCCAACATTCATTGCTATAGCTTTAGGCGCTACCTGTCAACTATAAATACTATTGGTCGAGTAAATATAAGGTTTTAGATTGAATTTTGTATTTATGTTACGAATCGAAAACCATTCACCAGCGCGCAACTAGCTCCATCTATGCATTGATATTGAAGTTAAGTATTTATTAGCAAATTACTTCATTTTTGTAATTAGAACTCTGACCGAGTTAAATTAATTACTAGTAATCGCCTGCAGATGACTCTACAATTTATTTTACTTATATTTAGACCAGGAATTTTATACAACATAATTTTGGGTGTGTTCAAATACTTGTACACAAATCTGGATTTATCCCAAGACGGGAGTAGGTATATATTTCATTTTATATCCCTACATGGATGAAGTAGCATATTTTTCAAATTCAGGAATATGCGGGGATTCGAACCAGGGTTGTTTGGACTCAAAACCTGCGACGCTACCACTGGACCACCACCAATAAAGTAATAGGTTTTTGTAAAATTATCATTGATACTATTATTTTTATTATTGTAATTAAATACCTACTTATTTTAGAAAGGATGTAACTAATCACTAACAACACATTCTCATTGTTTTTGTCCAATTCAGTTCAAGATAACGAAAAAATGCACGAAAAATGTAAATGGATATTTCTGAGAAAACAAAAACTGTACCAACAGTTTTTCTGATAACTTGCATTTTTAACTTGGAGCACAAATTATTCAAGGATTTGCTGATGAACAAAATTAACCGATATTGACATTCAGTTTATTACGCTTATCTAGCTACTACGTTTTATTTACTAATTTAATTTTTGTTTTTTTGTTAATTTGTTACGTTATGCAAGTACTACGATTATCTAATTGACATTATTTTTAGATTGAAAGTTTACTTGTTAATAGTATGATACCTACGAAAATGTAGTAGTTCTATTGTTTGGTGTAAGCACTAGTATTTTATTAGTCTCGTGTAGATGGAGCATAGAGTAACCTTCGATTGACAATTTGATTTATAGTGAAAATTCAGTAAACCATTTTTAAAGGAATTACATTTTATTTATCGATTACATTTTATATTTCGATTGTAAATTTATTACATAAAATAAGAGGAAAATTATTCATGGTTTCATACGTTTTTACGATTGATTATCGACTGAATATTTCTATATTGATTTATTTTTCTACATTCTTTTAAAAAAAAATATAATGCGCCTACCTACTTTTGCATCTAAAAGGTATATAATATTATGTAATGTAAGTTAACTAAAAATCTACTTTGTAAAAATTTTAGCACTTTATAAAAATATGAATCTTATTTATTTGCACATATTTTAATTTGTATACATGGAGTAACTAAACTCGTCGTAGTACAACCCGAAAACAGGTGAATCTGCATAATATTTAGAGTCGAAATGTGTAATATGACTATTGAATCTGAACAAAATTTAAAAAAAAAACTTGTAAAAGCTTTTTAAGATTGCACAAATTCTTATCGAAATTCGGTTTTAGCTATTGTTTTCTTTATGGATTGTATTAATTTGACTTAATAAATTATATTTGATGACGATTTGTAAAAAAATCTGAAAAAAAATGTTACTCAATTTTCTCGAAACCCATACGTTAATTTTTTTTAAAAAAATCTACAAAATTGACTCCAAATATAATGTAGATTCACTGGTTTCCCGCTTGTACGTCGAGTTTTCTTACACGGTGTATATGTAGATACTATTTTCAATGAAGTCTAAGTGGCTTTTGCTCTAAAACAGAAATCAAGTCGCGGCGGAGTAGAGATTTGAACTGGGGATATCTGAACTAAAAGACCGCGACGTTACCACTGGGCCACTGGCCACCATCCGTTTAATTTCATTTCAACATTGATAAATTTGATGTCGCATAGTATTTTTTAAGATTTATTTCTTTCTTTTAATTAATAAATTGTGGTTTCAAGAAAAAAAAAACTTGAATTAACAATTTCTAACTCTTTTGTTTCAGATCTCAAATAAATTTTACACACAAATTACGTTAAGTTTCCATACAACATACAACCACCTCAAGATGATTTGTCAGATACAAGGCAACCAAAGTCCACGAGGCATACCAAGGTACGTAAATAATTAGTAAGAATAACTTTTGATTTCGATTGCAGAAATACATGTTCCATGAAATTCCTCCAAGTAAAAAAAAAACTTCTCTATCAGTTCTTTGCAAATCTTTTTAACGAATGTCCCATGCCAAGAATGTGGACTAATTATTAATTTTTGCATGGGTATATTGGAATAGATATTCCAGCATTTTATGAATATGTTTTCGTGTTATTTCTAACGCTTAATGAAAACTGAAGTAAAAAGCTGTGTACCTAACTATTATTTGAGTAGACTATGCTATAGGTAATTAGTAATTTTGCTTAAGTTCATAAATATCTATGGCAACGGCAAACGGCCTTTTTTTTAAAATTTAACAGACTCCACCATTTTGCGAGGCTTTGACGGCTAAGAATGAATATAGGAAATTTGGATGATTGATGTTTCACACTTTTGTAACCAAAAATGGTGAAAATATACGTATTTTTTAAATTTTGCATCTTTCGTGTGACGCATGCCTACACAAAACCATTCAAAATACAGTTTTTTTTAAAGGTTTTAATCTTACATCACGTAATCATTGACAATTGGCCATAAATTGCATTAAATTCAAATTTTATTGCCAGTTTACGAATGCTGCAATAGGTTATATTAATTTCTCTAACGGTGCCTATATTATTCTCATCTGAAATTCGCCAAGCGCAAACCGTTACCAGACGAACTTGCCTATTCATACATAAGTAAGCGTAAATGCTAGATGTAATAATATAAAATACTTTTACTAGCGAAGAATAAATTATTTGTTCTTTGACCGTATACACATTAGGCGTTTTAAAGCGCGCGCTTTGCTATCGCGCGTTTTATCTTAACTAACATTTTTTGGATTTAGCAGGACTTAAACAAAATAATTTATCAACAACCCTATTATGATTTATTTATCTTAAAATGTAAACATATCTTAAAATGTAAACAAAGATGCATATTTCTTTATATATTTTTTCAGAGTTAAATTTTGAAAAAGCATGAAAATTAATTTGACCGAAAAAGTTAGTTAGATAATTTGGCGGTCACTTATCTAAGCTAAGCGATGTTCTGCCGAATCAGATGCATGTTCCGTAGTATTCAGTAAACTTCCGATTAATTGCCGGATCAGAAAATTTTGGTCGAGAAAACAGTTTACAACGTCAAACATTTATAAAATTAGGAGACATCGTGTAAACGAATGATGCAAGATTTTAGAGGCAAGATTTGCGCTCCTGCGCATTGCCCTTGTAAACTAGGCTTTACTATTGCGTAAGGAGTAAAAATAGATTACATAATAATACGTACTTGTATTCTTTATTCTCATCCAGTAGTTTGATTTGAGCAATTATTCCTACTTACATCAATTAACGGGACATTAACCCGTTCCGAGATACCGTTAGTGGGTGAACGGGTTAATTGATCATGTAAACAACTTGAAATGTAACACGATTTTTTTATGTTATTGTAGAATCAAAGTTTGATGGCACTTGATGCTTAAACCCGGCAGTTTCGGAAATAAATGGACTGGGGCTGAATCGTAAGACTGAAAATTCGCTAAACTTAGAGTACCAATGCTGTGTTCTGTGCAGCATTGAGTGCAGATAAGGGAAAATAGTAATAGAAGCATTTGAATGTAAAATTTGCTCTACATACTATGTTTTTTTTTTAGATATGCTGCGTAGATACGGAGGTGTGGTAAGGGAAGTGGTCGCCAGTGGGGGCAGTATAGTGAGCGTGTCCAGCAGAGAGGACATTGAGAAGGTCCTTCGCTACCCCAGTCGGTACCCGTACCGTCCTCCTTCAAAGATCATCCTGGACTACAGGAGACTGCGGCCGGAAAGGTTCGCCAGTGCGGGGATATCTAACGAGTAATTATTCCTTATACTATTATACCTACTGCATAATGTGGTCTACAGTGTCCAGTAGAGAGGACATCGAGAAGATATGAAGACTGCAGCCGAATAGGTCAGCCAGTACAGTGCGGCCAGCCAATCATATAATCATTTGATTTTAAATTACAGGCAACACTGGAGTTGTTTGAATTTTGAACAAAGAATACCTACTAAAAATTGAGATCAATTTTATTGAATATTACAAAAGTTGCTCCATTTAGTCACCTGCAGGTGGAGATAAAAAGAATTGTTTTAAGTTTCTATTTTATTTTTTAGACAGGGGGAGTTGTGGCATAACCTCCGAAGTAAGCTGACTTCGGAGCTGAGCAGCAAGAGAACAATGCTGGGGTTTCTTCCAGAACTGAATCAGATAGCAGACGATTTCATGCACCTCCTGAGGGCGAATAGAGACCACGAGAACAATGTACTTAAATTTGATGCTTTATCATGCAGATATGGATTGGAAAGTAAGTTACTTCACTTTTCAATGCAACTTACTATGTGAGAAAGCTACAGGTCATGATCTTAACTTAACTTAAATAAACTAGACATGTTCTGGTCAATTAATATCGTTGTAAATAAACAACATTTTGAGTGTGTCCAAATACTTGTAGACAAAAATTGGAAACAACATAAGAATGTTGTACTTCATCTATTTAATTGAATAAATCGGCCATACTTTTGAATAATCACTTTCTCTCATTCCCTATGTAGGTACCTATGTATTGCTATTTTTCGTATTGTTCGGATACATTGCTCAACAGCTAATTTAATTTTCGTTTTTCATCATGATTTTTTTGGTTATTTACGATTATTTTATATGCCCAACCTCTATTCAAATAAATCCACTGATGGTTAGTGGAATCTTGAAAAATTTTTGTACTGAAAAATTTATTTAAAAATTAATGCTATTTTGTGGCACTGAACTTGAACTTCAACTTGAGATGAGACACCTTTTATGACCTATATACAGAACTTGTATAAATACAGCAAAATTCTAACGCTTCACATGTAAATTCTCTCTGTCATCCTTTGAGAATAATGTTAATTATTTCAGACTTTGTGATTCTACATCACTAATATTATTCGACTATTCTATTGTTTTTCAGCGTCTTGCACTCTAGTGCTAGGAGAGAGAATGACGTTATGGGAGGATGTAATATCGGAGACCGCCAGTAAGCTGAGCCGGGCCATGATGCAGAGGTTCAAGTCAGAGAGGGATGAAATGTATTGCTGGAGAGATTACACTAAGACTGCAGACTATGCCGACTTTCTCAAAGGAGAAGAGGAGCTCTATAGGTAAATATAAATGGTAAATAAATTCACTTCTCAGATTCATTAAAAATACAAATTCTTACAACAGCAGAATGCAAGATTGTGAGGTGAGCATTATAGACAAAATTAACAAAGGTCTTTTATGATGGTTTGGTCATGTGGAGCGAATGAATTATAAAACAGCTAAAATTATTTATGATGCGAGTGGGTCTGGATGAAAAGGTCGAGAAAGGCCGAGAAAGACATCGCATGATCAAGTACAACAAATACTTGAAAGTGGTCATGTGAAATGTCTGAATAATTAGCATGCGTGCATGAGAAGATGTATGAATGTGGAGGTAGCAAGGGAAGTGTGCCAGAACAGAGCAGTGTGATGTTCTATCCTCTGCTTATTCTTTTGATGGTTAGTTCGTTAGTTGACAACAAGCATATTTACAAAAATATTTAACATTTAAAAGTTGTTAAAAATCTTTGTCAAAAATAAGCATAATAAATAAATTGAAGAGACATCTTCAGACATTATCTAATATGTGATTAAATTTGATCAGAATCTTACAAACAGCATAATGAATTTAAGTTAGGAATGCCTAGTTCTCGAAATTTTGCTGTTCATGGAGTTATGAGTTTTACAGTTAAGCAGACTGCATTTCAAAAACTTGTAGCAATAGAATTTATTTGAGATACTTGTACAAAAAAAACATAATATTTAAACTTCTTGAATTTAACATTTAATTTATAAGTTTTAAATGTGTGTAATTCTTGTTTCAGAATCGCTTCTGATATAATAGAGAAGGCAAGAAACTCAAAAGAATATTCTCATAATGATGTAAAATGTATACTTATGTCAATCATAGAGAGGACTGATATTGATGAGAGGGAGAAGGAATCAGCTTTAATAGATTTTGTGGCGGCTGGAATATTGACGGTAATTATTTTCCGTTGACCATGACTTATAGTTATTTGTAATGATTTGCCCCTTTTTTCCTCTCCTCGGCTACCCCACTACAACACCTAGTGGCAGACGTAAAACCGACGATGACTAGCCCACCAGACCAGTCATCAGACAACCCTAGATTCAACCAGACACCAGTCGACCATACAGCAGATCACATGTCTTCTCACTTAGAGTTGTCAGATGGTGTCCTAAAGGAGAACATGTCCTCCATTTCTATAAATTGTCCTCCTTTACCATCAAAATAGAAATCGTTGGTTGGTTGTGGCCCCGTAGATTGGTGTTGGGATTCAGCTGATACATCTCTGCAGGGGGCAGTCATAGTAATCATTTAGTATCTTGTAAGGTTCAATTAAATCCCCTCTCTTCCGTCGCTCTTCCAATTATGTAAATCCTAGTGCTTTTAATCTACCGTGATATGGCATGTTTTTCAATATTTTGGGGATTTTTCATTAAAAAAATTAAAGGGTTGCACAACATAATAATAAAATCATCAATATTTAAAAAAATAATCTATGTAAAAATAGGAAGTTTACACAGTGAAGGTGGAAATAACTATCTCCAGTGCATAAATACTGCATGAATGATATTGAGCATCACAAGCTAAAATTCTTTTAATAGGTTATGATAAAATGTATTATTTTGTGTTTGTTTATTACAAGTGAGCTTTGGTGGCAAATAATATTGATAGTTCTCGACCTCTAATATCATTTACTTCTACAAATGTCGTCAGTTATACAACGACACCAGTTTGTTTTCTCAGCCAAATGAATGATAATGGCGTGCGGAATGGTTTATTATATAAACAAATGATTCATTAAAAAAACAGCGGTACCTACATAATTCATAAAACTAAGTCAAATCAAAATATCTTTTTTTTTCGGTCATATTTTTTTCTTTTAAATAATAAGAGCTTTTCTATTAATATAATATGCTCAATAGAGCATGTCTGTGAACTTTTCTTGAAATCTTTATGACACTTTGTCTCTAAAAATTGATATCTAGGAAAACGTATAATATGCACTAGTTCTGCATTTTATTTATTTAAATAAATAAATTTTTTAAAAAAATTAAAAAAATGTGGAGCACGTGGACATCACTAGATCCCTCCAGCAGACCCTGTCACCAGCTAGCCCTCTCGCCTCCTCCCACGTCAGACCCGCATCTATCAGCTCCACCGAACACACCCGTAGGATGGTCATCGACGGTCTGCCAGGACGGCAGTATCCTCTTTACTTATCCCCTCCTGCGTTTAATTATTCAGATTTCCCAACACATACACCACACTCCACACATACACATGACATAACTTAACCACTTAACGTCTTTAGAAATTTGTCTTGTACATTTGTTGTCCACGTAATTGGTGTTATGTTCTATATGTTCCTTAATTTGAAAATTCTGTTAATTTATACTAAACAAAGCACTGTGTGTACAACATTAAAATATAAATAAATTTAAATACAATATTTAGCATATGATCGATTGAAAGTTTAAATGTTTTTCCATTATTGTTTCAGCTAAGTAACAGCCTTAACTTCCTTCTGTATCTAGTTGCCAAGAACCCGTCAGTTCAGCAGAAAGTTTTTGAGGAGTTGGAAGACATCGCACCGAACTCCAATCACATAACAGGAAACGATATATCCCGAATGTCTTACACGAAGGCTTGTATTCTCGAAGCATTCCGAATTATTCCAGTCGCATTCGCATTGGGGAGAGTTCTGGAAGAAGATATGCTCCTTAGCGGATATTACCTCAAAGCTGGTGTAAGTAATAAATTGCATACCTTGGGACGTTGCTATTTCTATGGTTAAATTCTGAACTGCGCAATCAGCACGTCACACGCTAGCTAGTCGTCCGAAATCAGAGCGAGCGGTAAACTAGATCGTTGGCAACACTGCCACGTCCTTTTTGCAGGCCGATCAAGGGAGATGGCGGTCGATAAAATTTGCCTCCATTTTTGTGTAGTTGTAATAACCAACCGAAAAGTTAATTGAACGGGGACCATATCGAAGAAGGACAAAAATGTACTCCCTCTGTATATGGCCATCTGAAGTAAGCGAGGCATGCAAAGAGAAACATGGCTAAAACTAGAGAGAGCTACTAGTGAGATCGTTTCCAAAAGAGGGTTAGAACCCCCAGAGTTTTAGCGATGGGGATGATTGGTAGTTTAGTAAATAATTCATTTATGGTTTAAAACATGTATTTTCATCTCTCTTTTAGACATACGTGATGTGCCACACAATGGTGGCATGCCAGAACGAGAGCAACTTCACGCGGGCGCGGGAGTACCTGCCAGAGAGGTGGATGGAAGGGAACCCCCTACACAAGGAGAGCAGTCGGCGGCCGCATGTATATGCGCCCCCTTTGGGGTCGGCAAGCGCATGTGTCCCGGGAAGAGATCCACAGAGCAGGGGTTACTAGTCACATTCGCTAAGGTATACATGTATACACCTCTCTTATGACATTTTGTCTGGGTAAGTTCGATTCCGCAGAAGAACCATTGGTCAAAATGCTCAGGACACATTAAAAACCTTACAATTTTTGCAATTAAAAATATAAATTTTACATATACACAGGTTTCTTAAATTTGCTGTTTTATATTAGGGAATATATTTTGACTACAATGCGTCTATGAAAATTATATTTCTTAATTAAACCTCTTAATAACTATGTGCGTAGATTATATTATAGAGACGATTCTCTATATAACTGGTACGCTCTTTATAACTGGTAGATACTGTTATATTTTAATTTAAAGGTTTATAAGTTTTTTTGTTTCATTTCAGATGATTCGTGAATTCCACATAGAGTATGAAGGAGATTTAGAAGTGCAGTTTGAGTTTGTACTTGCCCCAAAGACACCTGTGACATTTAGGTTAAGAGATCGTTTCTAGTTATGGAGTCATTAGTTAATTATAATAATTGTTTAGTTTATACTGCTTCCAAGTATTTTATTTTATTACAGTGACTCTATTTGTTATTAATGAGACGTTGATTTTATATGTTCAAATAAGTTATGAATAATGATGTTTTTATATCCTATTGTTAATGTGTAAATATTTATTCTAGAAAATAAGTGATACGGAAAATATTTTAAGAAGACAAACTGTGGGTTGTGAAAGCTCATCTCGTACTGATAGTAAAAAGTTTTATTTCTTTATGTTATTTGTTTTCTTTACCAACCCTCATATGATCAACCCTTGATGATTCTATTTGTTATGTTTTTTGTCCTCTCAGACGTTTCGGCCACCGATGCAGGCGCCATCTTCAGGGTGAAGTATGTGTGATGTAAAATGTGGTGTGTTAATGTACTTGGAATTTGTACCGTGTCGCAGTCGGCATTAGGTATTTTGGTGTTTGCGTGTAATACTGGAAACCATGTGTGTTTGAGTTTAAGTCCGTCATCTCTGTTAATGTTGTTTGGATGTTTGTATATTTCAATAGCCTCTTTAATTAGGTGTGTGTTGTAGTTTTTTGGTTTGTGTAATATTTTAGGTTCAAAAGCGAAAAAGTGTCCAGTCTCAATTCGGTCAAATGTTTGGCTATTGCTGACTTGTCAGGGTGTCCATGTTTACATGCTCTTTTATGTTCGTCAATGCGTTTCTTTACAGTCCGCCCTGTTTGTCCAATATACACTTTAACTTATATACTGCTTTGGTTTCTAATGGATCCTTATCCTTTGGGTTTATTGAAACGTGTGACGCAAATCAAAACCCCCTCTACATCTACTCAAAAATTCAGGGGGTGGTGCGCTAATGCCTACTAAATGACGTAGTGAGTGACGTAGTGAGTATGACGTAGTTTGGGTAGACCATGTCTATTTGGAGTATTTTTGAAGTATGGAATGTCATTTCTCTGAATACTTCTTCGAAGCCAGACTATTACAATATTTTTTTCTTTTTAAATATATATTGAACTTTCCCACCTTGTTTTAATGGCAACACTGACGATCAAATGATAAGATAAAGGTAAGAAAGTGACAGCAGCTGTCAAAGATTCTTCAGGTGTTAAGGTTAACACAGAAAACCTTGGATGTGAAAACATTATTACAAATTAGATTTAAACTAGTATTTAATTAAGAGATAAATATCACAGCTGAAGAAAAGTGTGTTATCTTGAACACACACTCATATTTTCCTCACTTTAGTGAGTAATGAAATAAAAACACGTTATCTAAGTGTTTGTATGATAGATATGAAATATCTTGTATTTAAAAGCAAGCATTCATGCAAGTCAGTGGTAAAATATTTAGTAACTGTCTACCTTCAGTTAATTTAAAAAGATTCAGGATGAAGTTCTGTGCAAACTTAAGTTTTATGTTTCTCGAAAGTGCAATATTCACTCAGAGATATCAACTGGCTAGCGAAGCCGGTTTTAAAGCCGTTGAATCTGGATTTCCTTTTGGATGTTCCATAGAAGAAGTTAAGGAAGCCAGAGAAAAATCAGGATTGAAACAAGTTTTAATAAATCTTTACACAGGTGAGTTGGTAGGTCGATAAAATTAGAAAAAATGTAAGCAAGAATCAGACATGTTTAAGGATACAAGGTTTTTTTCATGAGACAGTAATAAATACCAGAGAAGTGTTTGTTTTTTAAGATAATTTCAATATAAGCAATCAGGTCATATTATGTAGCATGCGTACAATCACATTTAAATCCCTTTCAACATCACTGATTAAAAGAAAAAATCATGAATGTAGGTATTTCATGTCTTATAACCTCTCGGGATATAATATTATCATTACATCATGCAATTTCCCCCTTTTTTCGGAACATAAACCAAATAATATGGTTGACTCCTTATGTCTCCAAAGACTTCAAATTCAGCCCTTAAGTATAAATAATATTGTTTTAAAAATGCATGTTATAGGTAACGTTGCAAATGGAGAGGTCGGTGTAACTTTCAAACCAGGAAAAGAAGAAGAATTCCGTCAAAATTTGGCCAAAACCATAGAATATGCGAAGGCATTAAAATGCTCTAAGTTACATGTTATGGCGGGTAATATAGATGAAGCACCGAATGATGAACATTGGAAAACATATGAAAATAATCTCAAGTATGCCTCGGAACTACTGAAAAATGCAGGGATCATTGGTCTTATAGAACCAATTAATAAATACTCCGTACCAAAATACTTCATGAATTCATTTGACAAAGGTAATCATTTTTATAATATACAGTGTGTCCCACCATAAAGTGCACATCTGAAGTGAGATTTTTCGCATAGTAACAGTGATTTAGATAAGTGTTTTGTTTTTTTTCTAATAATTTTAGCACTTGAGATTATCAAAAGGATTGATAGCCCCAATCTACGTCTGATGCTCGATGTCTTCCATCTGCAACAGATTAAAGGGGACATATCTCACAGTATACAAGATCTTATGCCGTATGTGGGCCATGTTCAGGTAAATATTTAGTTCGTATTTTCAAAATCCATTAAAAAAAACTAGTATTTTACAAAAATATTGATAACGATAAGTGCCTGCTGTGTATTTAACAAACAGTTAGAGAATTAATGAAAACTGAAAACTTATAGAAAACTGATTTTTCGTTAAAAGATTCTATGCTGGTTATTTTTAAGCAAAAATGTTATATTATACTTATTTGATTAAAATTGTTTTTCTTTTTTACAGATAGCACAAGTCCCGAAACGCAATGAGCCTAATACCCCTGGTGAAATTAACTATAAGTATGTTTTAGATTACTTGAAAGAAAGTGGTTACAATGATTATATTGGCTTGGAGTATTCGCCATTGAATGGGTCAGTAGAAGGCTTAAAATGGATAGAAGAGTTTGGATATACACTGGAATAGAATATTCACAAAATAATGTTTAAATGTTGTGAACATTTTGTGGGTTGTTGAGTTGGCTGTTAGTTGCTCTAAAAGTATAGAGTAATTGTATATTATAACTTATAATGTAAAAGTGGTTGTCTTTATACCGTTTCAAATACATACTTGTACAATGATGTTAAATCTTTTTTATTCCTTAAAAACAAATTTATTTTTTAAAAAATAACAAATTACGCTATAATCAAACAAAGAAAAAATGATGAAATCTCATTTATATCATAGAATATCTTACAAAAGAACTTAATTACTCTACTGATAAATAATACAGCCATAATACATAGCTACAATAAAAATGTTTAAATGAGAGTTCAACCAAAGTAAAGACTAAGTAATAAGTATTTCACAAAACTCCTCCCGTGGAGTATGTTTCTTGTTGTTAAATATAATTAAATTAATCTTAATTTATAAAAGTGAAAAATAAAAATATTTACAATCAGGGATTATTATAAGTACCGCTTTAGCGAGATTTCTTCACAAATTCTGTGATCCAAGGGTGTCTCATGGCATCGATAAGTGTGTTTTCAACTTTGGAAATTGGACATTGTTTTACCTTGGAAATGAAATCCTTGGCTTCACAGAGAGGTGTGAGCCACGGAGGGTAAATAAAGATGATCGATGGCCTTTGTATTCTCTGGTTAAAGTGGATTGATCGGTTCTTGTTTTCTACTTGGAATATTGGACATATGTTTTACCTTGAAATGACAATTCCTTGGCTTCTCCGGTTGTGATACAAGTAGGGTAGATGAAACATCAATGGCTCTTCGATTCTCTTGTAAGTGGATTGCTGGATTCTCTGTTTCAAACGGAGGAGAAACGACAGAGGTAACTCGTAGCACAATATCCCCAAGGCACCACTGGTCCACACTCACATCGCTACATCTGCACCGTTCACCATTTCGGCGGCACTATGATAGTCCAGTGTTCCGCACATGGTGCTTGCGCCTACAGAGCAGAAAGATACCAGTTATTATATCTATTAATTTAAAAGTAGAAATCATCAGTGATGACTCTGTGACTGCCTTTTACATTTGAATATTTTCATTTGAGTAGCCAAACAGAAATATAATCAACGGAAATTGGTTTAGAGAAAATTAAATAATAAAAAAAACTGTACATTTCATAAAATAATTTTAAAAACGTACTGTTTGGAAAGGAGCTATGTGATCTTGACCAGCAAAGTCTGCTAAATTTGAGTGTTACATTCGTGATGCAAACCATATATATTTTCAGGCTTTTAGATCTCTATGGATAACATTGTTACGGGTGCAGTACTCCAAAGCGCTAGAAATCTTAAGATAGAATATGAATTGATTTTAAAAATAAACACATTATAAATAAAGATAATGTTTGAGCAGAGACTTTAAAATGAAATTTGGATGTCTTATCGTTTGTACATAAAGTAAATTTATTGAACTTGTATATTGGATAATTTTTTATCTAAGAAAAATAAGAGCAATTAATTATTATATACATAATCTCTATTATACTAGGAGGAGAAGAGTTGTTTTGATAAAGTTTATATTTTCATGAAATTTATAATTTAAATGTTAAAAATACTCTGATATGTATTAAATTGTCAGCATGTGGAGGTTATGAAAAATCTGTCCAGATTTTCAGCTTTCTTCTAATATTTATAGAGTTCTCCCGTCAGCATAACTCCAAAACTGATATATTCTTCTCGTTGTCATGAAAACCATGTCAGCAGACGTAAAATATTAGGATGTCTGCAAAACATTTTATAAGTTATCAAATATCAAATACATATTTTATTATTATTGTTAAAATAGTCAGCTTATAGCTGTTTTGCCTATATACAATGTGAGTTCGTTATGAGTGTCTAACCCTAACAATTCTTTCCTTATTTATTTTATATTCTTTGCATTAATGGCTTTACCAGGGAGCCTTCCACGATTTTACCAGTGAGAATGCTTGAAATTTTTAAGGACGAGGCCTGGATGAAGATAACTTAACTGCGCGCCACTTACAATGAGTAACGGGGTTCATGATGAAAATGTCTTTTCTATTCTGTTAATTTGTAGTAATCTTTTAATTTGATACTGTATTGACAACGCGAATACACTGTGTTTTGTATAAAATAGTATAAAAAACAAACTCACTTTAGACGAGACTGGATTTCTATCTTATCTCAATTATTGTCTATCTACATTGGATTTGACTAGTTCAGATTTAAAGAGTGTTTTGACGGCGACTTAGTGGCCGGTTCTCTTCTCTCTGGGCAGTACACTCTACCAAATTTTCCATTTCACATGCCACTTCCTAACTCAAAATCACTCGGGCCCAATTCGTACCTAAAATCAGTTAACAAGGACATGCGCAGGACTGTCTCAAAATCTAGTGGTATAATATCTCTTGTAAATCGGCATTTCAATGCAAGATTAACTTTACGGGTTGTCCATAAGCTTCGTGAGCCATCTTTCTTCGCATAGAGAAGTCATCATAATCGACATCAACCTTGGGAATTCCAACCAAATGCGCTTCTTACTACCGATCTGCTTTATTTTGATCACGCCCATTATAAAACAAACGGTCTCCGAACAAAATTCAAATTTCTGTGTACTAAAACGAGGATAATAATAATATGTTTATTTTGACAGCGTAAATTTGTTGACCACTCAAATACGCAACACTAACTAAAAATAAGTATTTACGATAGGAATCCGCACGATATCACGGAAAAAACGAATCTAAGTTCATAGCAGGAAATACAGCACGATAATCTTTTATTCAAACACAAGCGTTTTATTTAAAAAATAATTACAAAACTCAAACGAGGTATAAACGTAGGATAGATGGTTTCGTTACGTTTTGTAATTCTTCTTTTGACGGCTTCGGCAAAGTTGCCAGTCGATGAAATATTAGTTCGTTATAAAAGTTATCGAGAGTTCATAACATCGATACGTACAAAATATTTATTTAATTATATTATTCAGTTGGTAGAATGTTATATTTATTGTTAAATTTCGAAAAACGAACATTTCTTGTTAGATTTTTTTAATGTCGATTCAAATCTTGCTAAAGTGCTTGCTTTAGAAACAGTTGAAACAATGGTACGCAACTAGGCGGCTTTTTTTCATCTTGTTCATTCGGGTCCGGGATTTCAGGGCAGGGCAGGGGTTCTTCAGTCCCGAAAATGGACACTGCAATGTGCTCCGAAACGTCGGCAACACAAAGCCCACAAACATGGCATAATAACCTAGAAAAACACAATCTGTAAAAATATGATTTAATTGGTTATTTGTCATCTATAAATCACCCATTACAAAATTGTAAGGTATTTTAATATTTATAGTAATACGCCTATGTATTTAGTTTACTCATTCACCGTGGGAACGTTCAAGACTTACACTTGTACTAAAACTTGATGTTCACGGTGCCATGGTTATTGGCCGTTACGGTGTATGCTTACCCCTTGAGATTACGTTGTAATATCATAGGTGTTTTACCATACTAATATATTTATGTAATAAAACAAAACACCATGCAATCAGATGATTGAGTTAATTAAGGTAAAAACATAATAAATAATGTAAAATGATGTTAATTAATAGTGCTTCAAATAAACAATTCAACTAGACAATACTTTCCCATATTCCCGTATAAGTGCACTGAATATTGGTCATTTGTTCCATGAAGGCAATATGATCAGAGTCTTATTGCGGTTAGGTACTACTACTCTCCCTTATCCGTACCCAATGGTGCACAGGGCACTGCATTGATACACAAGATACATAATAGTGCCTCATATAAATGAGCCTTCTGCGCCCATTTTGTTTTAAATATCATTATCTAATTCGTGATACACGTATACAATGATCTACAAAATCGTAACGTAGGTAACATTTATATATACCTACATGGAGTGACAAAACTCATAGTACAACCCGAAAACTGGTGATTCTATCAGTCGAATATTTGTGTAACATGAATTTTGAATCTGAGTTTAAATTTTTTTTTCGTAAAAGCTTTCTTAAATACTGGAGATTAAGTAAAATTGCACAAATTCTTATTAAAATTCAGTTCTTACTATTGTGTTTATTAGACCAAATAAATGATATTTGATAACAATCTGTAAAAAAAACTCGTGCACCGATGCAGTGCCCTATGCACCATTGGGTGCGGATACGGGAAAGTAGTAGTAGTAGTGTATACAGGGTGTAACAAAACTCGATGTACAAGCGGGAAACCACTGAATCTACATTGTATTTGGAGACGATTGTATAATATGACTTTTTGATCTGAGCTTGAAAAAAATTTTTTTTTTCTTCTCACAAAAGTTTTTATAAGTATGGCAGATTAAGTAAAATTGCTCAAATTCTTATTGAAACACGTTTTTTAATTTTGCTTTCTTTATGGATAGTAATTCATTTGAGTAAATACATGGTATTTGATAGCAATTTGCAAAAAAACGTCCAAAAAAAATCAACTTCGTACTCAATTTTCTCGAAAACTAAGGGTCGTATCAAAAAATTTCATTCTACGAAATCGACTCTAAATATGATATAGATTCACTGGTTTCCCGCTTGTGCATCGAGTTTTGTTACACCCTGTATATGTAGCTATTCGATGTACATTTACGTTAACGTGTTGACCCACAGGCAGCGTTAGTTGTAAAAAGGGAAACTACTCTACAATTCACAACATACAGTCTATCGGCAAAAAATGAGAAAGTTGCATGACCGGAGGAAAGCAGACGAAACTGAGAGGCGATGTCAATAACCAATAACAGATATATTACCAGAGGCGTTCGCTCAACATGGGAAAGGGTCACGTGCCCCACATCCAGTTGGAATATGATTATATTTTGGATAATTTATATATCGCCGTTTTCGCATGAATATCTATACCTCAAGGGCGCGGCGCTTTAAAAACGGCTCGGGAAATTTTAAGTGAATAAAACTTCATCTGAGTGGAACATACGTCCTATCACCAAAGGCCGTTATTACGGAAATATCGACCTTATCTTTGATGTACCTACTCGTAGATAAGCGACTACCTTTTAGTGGTAGGAGGCATGACACATACGCCACAATGCTTCTCACCGGAAGATTTGTATATTTGTAAAATATTTTGTATGAATACAAGAAAAATTGTGGAATTTTCGCAGTTTTCCAATTTCCTTTTTTTTTTTTAAATTTATAATAAAATAACATTACATAGAAAAAAAAAGAATCAATCCAATGCTCCCTAGGAGTTTTTACTATAAACTCATTTAGGAACAAATAAAAAACACATATTCATTTATTCTAATATGCACTGACATCGCTTAGATCACAAAATAAACACAATTATACAAAAAACAGAACCAATCAACGAAAACATAAAACCTAAAGAAACAATAAAGTGAATTATTACAGTTACAGCAAAACCATATATTATATCGATGCAAGTAGAAAAGGTATCATTCAAAATACTAAAATAATATTTCTTCAATGCAGAGGTCCTGTTTCGATAGTTAGATACAGGAATCTTAAACATGTCAGGTAACAAATTTAAAATTCGGAAAATGCTATGTATTTTAGAAATCTTGTACCGAATTTGGTTGTATCCGCAGGTTCTAAATGTATTTTATTTGTGTCCTATCTTTAGTGAGACCACGAACCACCACTGCGATACTACTTTATGTTCAGCATCTTCTGAAGTTCATTAGCATACATAATGTCCACGTTCATGTCTTCCCCTCGAGGCTATTACAATGACAACAATCAATAACTCACTTAACGGACTCGGAGAAATTTTCTATTCTGTCTGTGATGACGATAATATATGAAGTCTGGGTAGAAGAAATATGCGTTGTTAATAAAATATGATTTTTAACAATACTTTTAAACAATTAATAAAACAAGCAACAGAATTTTATTTAACAATGAATGGAATTGGCTTTTTAAATTGTCGTAAAAAACTGTTTTTAGATGGTTTCAAGAGTGGAACACTAAAATTTTACCAAATTTACCAACTCGATAATCATAAAGCGTTCTCTTTCTACGCAAAACGATTAAATATGACAGAATAGATATAAATTATTTCTCCGGAAACCGTTGTTCGATATATTTTTTTTAACTTAAAAAAACAGTGGTTAATTAATTACTTAAGTATGTGAAATAACTAAATAAATTTCCTCGACAAAAAAATCAAATACATATAAAAGAACATTTTGAGAGTGTCCAAATACTTGTAGACAAAAACTGGATTTCACCCATTACGGGCTAATAATTACAATTTGACATCTCAACAGAGACGAGAAGTTTGGAAGGGATTATGGATAATTAGGCGATAAAATGCTTAGCAATTTTCTCAATGGATGATAGAGAGTGTTCACTTGTGAAGCGTCGCGCCATTTTACTGTATATTGGCAGATATGGATATCAAATACTAGGTGAAATGGGGAATGTTGTAATACATCAAGTGGCCACTTAACCAGCCAATGACAGGTCATAAGCCCTGTAAACGCCTAATTATCCATAATCCCTTCCAAACTTCTCGTCTCTGTTGAGATGTCAAATTGTAACATATAAAATACATTATTATAAATAATTCTACTGAGAACAATATTACGCAGGTATTAAGTAGGTACAAAGTGTAGATTCAAGCCATGGATGAACATGATATTTGATAACACAAAGGACAGGCGAGCGGTGTCCTTTACAATAATATCTAGGATAACTGGTTAGGTTAGGTTACCAAGAAAATTACTGACGAGTTAAAATAATATATGGATAGAAGTAGATAGGAGAAAAGAAGGAAATACAGGTAGGTTGTTGTGTAGAGAAGAGTATAAAGGGCCGATATACCAGATACGAGGTAATACATAAATTATTTTATTTTATCATCTTATGTAAAAAGAAATCTTATTTTGTTTTATTTCTGAAACCAACTCAAATTCACCACAAGGTGCGGATAAGGGAAAATAGTGTTAATAAAAACATGTTGGTTTCTTGTTCTCAAAATAAAACTGTCTTTCCGTCCTAAAGATGAGCAATAAAAATCGATATAGTGCATCCACTATATTTTACTTACAGGGAAAGCAAGAAACCAGGAGGGGGCAAGAAATAGGGTTAAGTAAGAGTCACCCCTAAAGTCAGTTCGGAAGACACCCCAGATGATATTCGTACAAGATCATGACTAGTCTATTGTGTCTTGCAGATTAAAATAAAATCATGGATTTGGGTAAGGTTCATATCTATTTACAATCAACGTTTTTCTGTAGTATTCTAGTAATTTTTATCCACAGTTTGTTGTAATTCTCCGGCTTACTTTGCTGTCAGAATATAATAAATTCCAACTTGCTCCAAAACTTACGTATCGCTCGAAATCGTGTGTTTCAATCGTGATCATATATGATCAAAATGATTAGTTGGAACTTTGCATCTAAATCAATGGTCGAATCTTGTAAGTTAACTTTAAATCCTCGCCAATTTCGCAATTTTGTTTGTCGCTAAAAACGCGAATCGTTCAAAAAGCTTAATAAAGAAATAAAATATGCATTATATAACTATTTCGTCTCCATTAAGAGGCATTACGTTATGGGACCATTAGTATAAGAAAATCGTGAATATTTTTTTCCTTTTAATATCCATAACAGAATTGGTTTGAAAAACTGTCTTTATCATTTAACCATATACAATATTCATACTAGCTAAACATACTTCATACCAAGTTGAAGGTTCTTCTGTACACTTCTTACTACGTATTATTTTACTTAATATGTTGTTATGTTTTCAATAATAAAGAAAAAGCATGTGTACTATTTTCAGATGTGTTAACTTTGCTTCGATTGAATTATGTTTTAATCTAGAAAGAAGTGAAGGAAATTGCCATAAAAACATATTCAGTCCAAAAACATTAAGAGATATAACGTGCACAATTGGAGGAATGGATCAGGCCAAGTAGATAGCAGGGGGTTTTTGACTTTAAATTTAGAGCACATACTTACTTTTATCTGTATGATTTAAAAAAAAAAATTATATTTGTATTGATGTTGGGTTACTTAAATTAAGATTGTATGTAGAATATACCCGTTATAAACAATGTAAAATGTTTCCCTCGGCACGGGTTATCCCAGTGAGGGAACATTATTATTATATATATTTATTAAAAAACACTATGTACAAGTCCAAATAAAAAAATAAATAAGGTTTTTTTACTATGGCAACCGTTGGTAATTAAGAAACTATAGTAACAAGATGCTGTGTGTGTAACAAGGAGTTTGTTCTATAATAATAATAATAGTGTGTACAGTGTACATTGGTTAAATAATAAATGTTGATTTTGACAGCAATTAGGCAAAAAAACAAAAACTATCAACTTAGTTAATATGAAATTAAATAAGTGTATTAAAAATCTTACTAATTTGGTACCCGACAAAAACGTTAAGAAACATAGACCTGTTAAGCTATTTCAAAGAGAGCTGTCAAAATTGTAAGTATGTTCCATTTGTATTTTGTACAGTTATATCTATCTTCAGATTTCTAATGCTTTTAATTTTAATCATTCTGTTTCCCTCTAACAAGTTGAGATTGAGTCAATTGACTCAATCTTCCTAGTACATGACAAGGAACGGAAGAAAATAACCTATCTATGTAAAATAAACATCATTGTTTAGAAAGCAATAAATCAACTCAAGTCTAGTTTTTTTCAAAAATTAGTTTGTTTTGAAATTTATTGTTGGTTCATAAAAGACATTGCTCGAGTGAGAATAGATTTGATTGTATGATAAAACAATACTATTTATTTCTCTGTACCAAGCCAACTAACGAATTTCCATTTTCATAGAAATTCTGTCCACTCAACGACCATTATTCTAGCAGACCGCCCAGCATACAAATTACCCGAGATTCTTAAACGTTAAAAAATACTATTTACTTGTAAAAAAAATGGTAAGTAAAAATTTAGGACATCATGTATACTTGTATACATGGATTTAAAAATTGAAATCGAACCCGCGACCTCATGCACGGTAGCCGAATGCGCTACCACTATGCTACGAGGCAGACAAAACCACAAAATCAAACAAGAAATTTGAAATTATGTAATTAGCTTACTTAAAATGCGTACAATGATGACCGATTCCACATAACGTTATAATAATACCAAATTCCATAAGTTAAAAAAAATGTATGTTATTTTTTTACTGTGTTCAATATAAAATAAATTTTATGTAAAGCAATAAAACCTTTAAATTGGGCGGTAAATGACGTTCGGGATAGTGTCTATAAAAAGTAGGAAAGTTTCGCATACATAAGTGACAGTATTTACAGTCAGTGCATGTTAACAGGACAACAAAATGTGTTCTCTAACTGAATATAAAGAAGGCAACGGTCTCCGAGTGAACTTTCGTATTATGGAAATAAGAAAGCGAACAGCAGGAGGAAATGCATGAAACATGGAACATTTCTTGTTAAACAGGATACTAAAATCGCATGACAGAACACACAGACTTTAGTAAAAAGAAATCTCTTTTGTTTTCGTGGTAACCTTATGATTCGCACTTGAATATCAATAAGACATTTTTGGTGTCCAAATCTTTCACTAGAAGGGGCGTTTTCATACAAATTTTCTAAAAATATACGCTTCCTATGGTTAATTTCATAACACCACTTATAATCAAATTCCACCGTCTAAACACTCCAGCACTTGGCCCAATACACGAAACGTGTGACGTAGATGTCTAGTGATGACGTAGATGCCTATTGATTAGTGACTAATGACGTAGTGGGTAACTAGACACCTCAGACACGGTAGTATTTTTCAAATATGAAATGTCACTTCTCTGAAATTCTTGTTCATATTTATTTTTCAAACTTAATTGTCTCTGTTGAGATATCGATATTAAATAGATGTTTCATCATCATCATCATCATCATTTTAGCCCGTTGAGGTCCGCTCCTAGACATAGGCCTCCCCCTGCCGTCTCCACTCCTCCCGATCCTGCGCCGTCCCCATCCACTGTCTTCCAGCAGGCTTCCTGATGTCGTCCACCCATCTCATCGGTGGACGTTCTTGAGGCCTCTGATTGCTGTAAATAGATGTTTATCAACAACATTTTGAATGAATACAAATACTTGTAGACAAATTACTGGATTATACCCATGCTGGGCTGATATCAGATATTTTTGATATCTCAACAGAGACAGAGAAACTCTGGAAACGAATGTGGGCTATCTAGGCGTTTACAGGGCTTATGACCTGTCATTGGCTGGGTTAAGTGGCCACTTGATGTATTACAACATTCCCCATTCCGCCCATCATCTGACAACCATGTATGACAAATTTTTGAAACTTGTATATATGCTGAGTTTGTACAGAAGAATCCACATGCGAGTTGTGTTTTCGACGGATTTAGTAATCAAGTTCGGATGAACCTTACCTACACCAATAAAGCTAGATTGCCCAAAAAGATGCTTAACTATATTCTCAACAGATGTCACTATAGGGGAAGAATATTAAAAATATTTAAAATCTGTCGAAAAATTTTATTCTACAAAATCGACTCCAAATATTTTATATTATTATTATTTTCGACAATTTATTAAGCGCCATTTTTGTGAGAAATCACCTCAAGGGCGTCGGTAATAATCACTGGTTTCCCGCTTGTACATCGAGTTTGATTACACCATGTATACATGGTGATATTTTTATCAGCTTTGATATAAAAAAAATACCAAAGTGCCCAGAGTCTCCTAAATCTTTTACCATAATTTGTTTCTGGTAAAAAGTCGGAAATTTCTTTAAGGAGCTTGAAAGCTTGGGTATCTTAATTACTGCTGCACAAGATGACTAGGATTTATTAAGTTATTACAAATGACTACTAGGATAACTGCTTTCAAAATATTTCATATGTGATACCTTCGACTGGCGCTGAAGCATGAGACTGATCATCTTGCCTTCATTAAAAAAAATATTAACATTCAATCTTGGCGTACTAAATATGCGTCCTATGCAACACTATGCGAATAAGGGAGAGTAGTAGTAAATAAATAAAAAAACTTTTGGTTGTCTGTAAAGTCGGTTTATGGACGACCATTTTTCGTGATAACGTCATAAGAAAACATTGATGAAAAATAGAATACTTTTATCAATTGAATTGAATTATTATTACTGAATTATCATTATTTTGTATAACACAAAGCAGGAGTTAATTGAAAATTTCAATTTTTTCCATAAATTATCATTTTTTTGCACTCGTTAATTTCACTTTCACTTTGTAGCTTGTGTGCTGCTGCTGTGTCCCTTCTACTCGGACGCATCAGCCGATGAAGTGGAAGAGAGATAGATGCGTCACAAACCGAACGCTTAGGGCGATCGTGCCTCTCTATCGCTTGTTCCGCGCTCTCGCTTGCACACTCGGCTCAGGCGGAACGTGACAATGAGTCATGCTTTTTCGTGTGTGCAGCCGGCGTTCATCGATTTATTAGACGTTATCACGTCAAAACATAAATGTATGCAAACTCGCTTCTGGTCGATATCTAAAACATGTATTTACATACAACATAAATTTCACTGAAAAAAACGAAGATTCCGATTGTATGGAAAAACGACCGCTGGTCACGTGACAGCGTGTTCTATAAAAACTTTTTTTTTATCCTTTGCCAACCCTTGTATTGTAAATTAAGCTGAAATTGTTCTTAGTAAATGTCACGTTCACGGAAACGCAATACCAAAACCACTAAATGCAAAATGTTTACGTAACATACTCGTATAAGCTTGCAAAAAGCACTATCTGAACCTACCGCAAATCACTAAAGAATGTAACGGGATCAGTCTCGCAGAAACAATAATTATGATTGCAACCTTTTCAAGCCTATATCGACGGTGGAAAGAAAAAAGTTATTAAGCGACATAATATGTGCAAAGGAAAATAATACCAAGTGACATAACGATACCTTAATATGCTAATTGTGTAAATCCAAAATGCTTACTTTACAGGGCGGGCAAAAAACGAAATGGTAGAATTGCCAAATTTACAGCGTTGCTAATACTAAAATGGCGGTTATTAATTTTTCTTGAGGTGGTTTTAGGGCATTTGTAATAGTGTTGGACTCGCCAAATTTACTTAGCGCGTGTATTGGAATACAGACAACAAAATGCAACCATAAAATCATTTTGTCAAAAAATGGAGTTACACAATTTGCATATTAAGGTATCGATAATTATTATTACTACTACTACTTTTGCCTTATCCGCATCGAATAGAGCATAGGGCACTGCATTGATACATGAAGTGCAGTGCATCTTAATTTATTTTCAGGAAAGCAAGATGTTCAGACTTCCGCTTCGGTACCAGTCTAAGGTATCATAAACCATATTGAAATGTATATTTCATATTGGTTCCATCGGAATCGAACCCGCGATCTCATTCACGGTAGCCAATGCGCTACCACTGTGCTACGAGGCGGACAATGATGATAATAGTTATATTTTCTAAGCAGGTATTGTTTATAATATTGAAATGTTTTGTTCATAATCCCGACAAGTAATATGATACCCCATATCTAATGTTATATGTATTATATTATGTAGCAGATACCAGGAAAACAGTACGACGCTAAATGTTGATGTAAACAGATAGCCTAAAGGCTATATTGAACCGTACTTATGGTGCAGTACTGGGATCACCAATGGACCAATGGATCTACATGCAGACATAAGTCGAAATTAGGTCGACACAAACATTCATGACAGTACATGGTCTAACAAAACTCAATGTACAAGCGGGAAACCAATGAATCTACATCATATTTGGATTAGATTTTATAGAATAATATTTTTTTACTTGACCTATAGTTTTCGAGAAAATTGAGTATGAAGTTGATTTGTTTTTTCGATTCAATTTTGCAAATTGTTTTCAAATATAATTTATTTAGTCAAATTAATACTATCCATAAATAAAACCAAAAAACGCAATTCCCGTAGTGGTCAACAAGAAATGTTTATTTACATGTGGTTTTTTTAATTATATTACATGAGTGATACATTTGACTGGTACTGAAGCGTATAACTGATCATCTAACCTTCATGTAATAAAATGATCAATACCCAAACACTGCACTTGGTGTACCGACGCAGTGCCCTTTGCACCATTGGGTGCAGATAAGGGAAAGTAGTTATAGTAGTATATTGCATTAATAAGCGATAATGCGTAACAGTATGACGTTTTAGTAAAAAATCCTTTTGTTGTTGTTTGTTGCTATATTGAACAATTTTATTAGTAAAGTTGATTATTGTTCGTAAAATAAACTAAATTTATTTTTACAGTCGGTTTCATTACTTTGGAAGTTATATGAGAAAAACATTAGTTGAGAAATGTAGGTAATGTAAATGTAAGTTATATTCTGTTTGATTTGATTTATTTTTACTTTTATTTATTTACGGCTAATGGTACATGAGCCGTTACATTGTTTTTTTGGGTTACAATATTTAGAGACATCTACTAAAAAAATATTTTAATAACGTGTCTTCTTTAGAAGGAAAATACTCGTATTGTTAGATTAACTGAAATGTTTTTATTTGTGAACGTATTTTTAAGTTTGACAGCAAATTCTGCAAAATGAATTATAAAATAAACACAAATATCCATCAACATATAAAAAAAATCTAATTCATAGTTTGTTGAAAGAAGCAAAAATACAATAGAAATATTTTTCTTGTAAGTTGACGAGTTGGTGTTTATATTTTCATAGTAAGGAAAACTGGCATTTTATGGTCAAGTCGTAAGAAAGTATAAGTCGGTACTTATATTAATCGATAGGGTGGAAAAGTGCATTGCACACAGCGCTTACTACTTCCCCTAAATAAATCGCATTTCTCCGAGAGTGCAAAAACTGTATCGGCGCGTTCGCTCCGCGAGCCAACCCCTAGGAAAAGAAGGTTTGTGACGAAAACATGCATTGGTTTTATCAATTTTATCTACTAAGTGCGGTGAAATAATAAGTTACATTGTATTAAAAGTGACAGGACATCGACTGGGGGTGGAAACATATGACTTTTAACCCGCTTTTCACTAGGAGCGGCGCGTACTACACGGATATTTTCCTTCTACACGTGCTGATGTACTATTTTGATGAATAGCAGCGTTCTTTCCCTATAACCACTATCTTCTAGACATGTCACGTTGTGTGTGACATTTGGAAGTGCCATTTGAGTGATTTTTGTTTATTGCTTTCTTTCCTGTAGGGTTATTGCGTATTTTTACGCTTCCCCACTATGTAAAATATTGATCGAGCGGCTTTAAACATTTACACGCGTACATTTACGATGTTTCTCACGACAAGTGCGTGAACTGTTTTTACTTCTAAGTTTTCAAATGTATTTATTGAAATTATTTCTCACACCTGCTGAAAAATTAAATATATAAACAACTAAAATCAGGTAGATTTTGTAAGGTAGGTACAGATATAAATATTTTAAAGGATTCTGATTCTTAGAAAAGCAAATGAACTGATGATCTCACATGGAGAAGATTCCATTAGGGTGACCTTTTCGTACAAATATGTTAAAATAAGGACATAAATGTTATTGAACCGGTCCCAGTGGATTTTCAGTTTGGAATATAATTTTACAACCTTCAGACTGCATTTAATATCCACAGTTAACGATGTTAAAATAACGGGAGAGTTAATATTTCTAAGAATCAGGCTTGAAATAAATTCTTAATAGTTATTTTTCCTCATATATCTCTACTCGTATGTAGGTATATAATATATATGTTATATTTATTAGTTTTTATTTTGGTATTATTTTTAATTTTTTTATATGAACGTTTTTATATTTATTTTACATAAATAAACATATAATATATTTTTGTACCTAAAAACCACTTCTATTGATATTTCGATATTTCTGTCCACTATAATATATGTTTGATTCCCAAAGTGGTCAAAATAAAATGCTAGTAAAAAGGTGGTTTTGACATTGATATTTCATATTATGTTACCTATCTCGGACTAACACTGAAGCGTAAGACAGCTCATCTTGCATTCACATAGTAAATTTATGATCAAAGGCTAAAGGAAGAAATAAGCGGTAAGATAAAATTACTTTCCAAAACACATTCACAAAAGTTTAATGGAATTAGTATAAAACTAGCCATCTCCAGATTTAAGAATTGGTTGAAAACCACGTTCACGTAGGTACACTTTATTTATATAAGTAAAGTTACAGTTGGATATTAAATTTACATACATAATATGTATATATACCATGTAGGTAGGTATTAGAGGTATTTATAGCAATCAGAAAAAATACCCTTTCACTTTCAAAATATTCTTCAAACCTGTTATCTTCTAGTATGGCTTTGCTATTGCAAAATCACAGGTTTAAGTTTATGTGAACCTAAATACATTTTATATTTTTATTGCTTAACGTACCTACGTCAGTAAAAATTACCCACACGGTTATTTAACCGCTAGTGGGAGGTATGAAAATTCATGCCTCCCACCAGCGAAGTCGAAAAGTTTATTTATTTTCAAATGAATTATTTCATTACGCTATGACCAACAGGATAACAAACAGTTTTAAAATACGTAATATTTATTAATACCTTCATTTATAGTTTTTCTTTTCTTTTCTTCTTGTCCTAATGACAAAGCTTTGCTTGAATCTTGAACAAAGCAAAAGCTTGGAACATTGGAAAAATTCAATGTTTCGATTATTTATGAATGATATAATTTTTCTCAATTTTTTCCTATTAGTTGATCGCAACACCCACAATACATGTTTATTTGTATAATATTATCTCAGGGTAAACAGATTTTCAGAGTCAAATTATGTCATGAGGCCGAATAACATCCGGTAAAAAAATTCACCTTTACCTTAAGTAAACAAAACATATGAAAAATGCTACTAAACATAATTTATTTATTATCTTACGATGAAAAAATTTTTCTTTCTTTTTTACCTATTTTTGTTACTACCTGTGAAAACCTCTAATTGGTCTACTCTGTTTTCTTTTAATGTTTATTATAATGATTATTTGACTGTTGGTTTTCCTATAAATAATAAATAAATAAAAAAAAAATAAATAAATATTGTCATCTGATTGATCTATTATAAATGAAATTATTGTCCCCTCAGTATTCGATTATTGTATCATATTACTAGATAAATATTTCATATGTGATACCCTTGTAGTTATAGGACTGGCCCTGAAGCGTAAGACTGATCAGTCTTCAGCTTTTCTTGAGTTCACGCAACAGATTATTCAGATTCGCCGCACTTGTGTATCAATGCAGTGCCCTATGCACCATTGGGTTCGGATAAAAAATAAATATACCCCACTCCTTTTGCGAACTGTCCTGCATTTTACGCGAACATGAACGGCACAGTACCTACGTATAAATTAGCCTTATCCTTCAATACTGACGAAATTTCATTCCGCGTGTAAATAAAAGGACGTGACTTTAGTAGTACCTACCTAGTAGTATTTACTAGATATCAAAATAATAGGTCTTTTTTACTAAAAATAATATGACGTATTTAAAAAAAATGTGTGCCTTATATGGCTTTATGTTGATTTTTCTTAACCTTAGTTCACCCTTTTCCATCGATTTTCCATAGAAAATTTGAATCACGCAATGCTCTAACGAAGCATTAGCGTTTATTTTGTATCGCCTCACTTTCGCCCATTTATCTAATGTCTGGGTCGTATTACTTTTATGGTGTAGTAATCAAAATGTAGGAAACTTTTGTCTTTATTAAATTCCGTCACAATATCTTTGCGCATTATCGAAAAATATTAGAAAATTCCTAAGGGATGAATACTGTGCGTTGTATTGCTCTGTATTTGTATTGCTCTGTATTATTTTTTAAGAGGAAAAATAACTGGAATGTTCATGAAAAAGCTTTTATTTAATTTGTTGGGAAGTATAACTACTGTTTTCACACAATTTTAAAAGGTACAATTAATTTATATTTTCAAGCACAAGCCGCTTAGGTTTCATTTAAAATAGTATTTACAAATTGAAATGTGAAATATCACAAGATTGCATGCCTTTTTTTCTTGTATATAATAAAAAAAAGAGTACATTAAAAAAAACGATTTATGATGCATCGTTTTCCCCGTTTTCTATTTTGAAGATAGTAGAAAATGCATTCTTTCATTTGTTTTCATTATAAATTGGGGACCAAAGATTTCTCAGTCCACCAATATTTTAACCATTAAACCGGGTCTTTGGATTTGTATTTATGTGCCAATGCATAGAATGGTGGTGTAAATGTGTAATGTGAGTGCCATGATGCCGTGATCCATTAAAAATTATTTAAGTAGTCAATAAAAAGGTCAATAAAATGGCTTGTTAACACTGACTTGTATTCTTTTAATGAGAGTGCCTTAAAATGATGCATTCGTTTTATTTCTTCGTTCGTATCATTAAATTGTGGATGCATCCAAAAAGAATTGAAAAAAATTATGGCATAAGCACTCTTGGCACAAGTGACATACTATTACGTATCACCAATTCCTTTGTTTTAAAATGCCATTGTCAATAAATTTTAAAAACACATTTAGGTTTTGTATACTTACCCAAATAATATTATATTGACATATCAAATTATAATGTATTTATTAATGGAATAAATAAAAATGCATTCTTTATTACATGAAAAACTTTTTGATAATAATAAATTAGGTTGGTAGATGTGTATACATATTGTATAAAATAATAAGTAAATCTGTTAAATATATATGTAAAATATATACACATATTACATATTTATTTATTTATTTTTTTTTATTGTTTTTACGCCCATAGTTTTACATATAGACATTTTTAAATGATTACACAGTAGGTAGCTATTCATTACCGCCAGAGATGGCATCCCTACTGTTCCCTAAAATGCACTAGATTTGTGTTGAAAACATCATTTTGTTAGTATACTTATTAGCCAGTGCGTGTATTCTACGTATCGGTGAGTTAGCACTATAATTGGTCGATGATTGGCTACAGTAAAATAGTGCATTACTACGGGTAACTCGACCAGGCACTCGTATACTAATTAAATTTGTCAGTTGACAACCGTCAAACATAGTCAAACATAGTCAAACATAGATTTTAATACTTTGAACAGAAAGAGAAAATCATTTAATATTCTTCTATTTTCTAGTGTTTGTATATTCAAAAATTTATTTAAAAAGTTATAATTTGAGTTAGTTATAGTTAGTATTGATTTAAAAAACAAGAGATTTTTTTCAGCCTTTAAATTTTTCGATATTCAATGTACATTATATAGGTACCTTGTACATTATATATTTGGTGTCACCTAGTTGGTGGCCAATTAAGTAGTACAGATTTTTATGTGGGTGCACAGAAAGAGAGAGAGTAAAACAGGTACTTGCGTTTTTTACAATGGTTTATTCACAAAAACTAACTACGGATGCTAACACTTGAATGAATGAAAAAGAATGTTGAAGAATGGCTAGTAAAACAATGATTTTAAATTCTCGAAAGTTGGCGGGAATTATGTGCCTTAGAGACGCGTGCGATCACGAGGCGAGCCGAAAGGATTCTTGTCGTAAGTTCGTACGCCTTCGTACGTGTTCGTCTTCCCTCGTCGCGTCATTGTCGGCGGTCGTCGGCGCGTGACGTCATTGTTGCCCGCCACACATATATGTGTATACCTTATATTATATTATGGTTAAATAAACAAATGAATTTCTAAAAATACTACTTATCCCTTATCCGCACTCAAACGTGCATAGCGCATAATGCGCTGGATTGATATATCAGCGCGCAGCGATCAGGTCAAGTCTTATCCTTCAGTGATCGTCCGATGTATCAGATGTTGAAAAAAACTACATTTAAATCAATATCTCATATTGACCCCTGCTGGAATCGGACCCGCAACCTCATGCAATCCAGCACGCTAATCCCTACACCACGAGGACATGACACTATTGCGCGTATATTATACGAGTAATATTACCTCTTATAAACAATGCCTAAACTCATAAAACCCATTTCCATACTTCACCACGTGACTCGCGGCTGCTTTCCCATACAAACGTATTTCTCGATTTTCTCCCTGGAATTTAACACCACAGAAATTATTTTTTCACACATTTTAGATATCGGCCAGATGCGTCGTTGTATCGTCTTATTTTTTAAATAATTTATTTGTCTCCTTCAAATAAAATAACAAAAAAAATAAGACGATGCAAACACGCATCTGGTCGATATCTAAAATGTGTGAAAATCATTGCTTTTAGGTATGTTAAATTCCAGAGAGAAAAATAGAGGAATACGTTTGTACGGGAAACGGCCATGAGTCACGTGGTGGAGTATGCTCTTAAACATTTATTTAACCTTACGAAGTTTACAAAAGAAAATATAATATTAAGTCAATGAAGAACGTATGGTATTTTGCGTTTACACCATAAATTTCCGGCTGAAGATTACTGATTTATTGCGGCTAAATATTACCACGTGTAAACGGGCTATTACCTTGACATTTTCGCATGAAGCTCGTGGTCCATTGTCCATTGTCAGTTTGCGATACAATCAAGGGCTTGGGTTCGATACCGCACCGACGGCGTACATGATGTGTCCCATTATTATGTAACCAAAGCACATACTATAATAATATGTAAGTAAATGTAATTCTATTGAAAACGCCATACTACACTAAAATAATGTATTGTTGAAAGCGATGAACTGGAGATTTTTGCTGAAGGTTTATAAATTATAAAACAAATATTCGGTAAAAAAAAAGGTAATTCATTCGAAATACTGGAGGAAAAGATTATGGTAGATACATTGATTTATTAATACACTTAGATATGAACTGAGCCCAAAAATGAATGACACTTCAACTCCGCCAAAACCTCCAACTCCGCCATATGCGTGTTTAGTATTTCTTTAACCGCCGGCCGGGTCGGACGTCCAAAAAACAATCCTAAACCTTCATGTGTCGTGAAACCGTGTAAAAACCGTACGGGTAAAATTAACAAAAAAGATAGTGTTATTTTTCCACATGTAAATGTTTTTTTTTATATTTGTTTACATAGCCTTAAATAATTAATATTTAAAGAAGTTTTCTTTCTAAATAATTGCGAACAGCGCGTCCACAAGAAAAAAAAAAAGTAATTTTGGATGTACCGTAAATTCATGAACGCTCCTCATAAGGCACGGGTTAGTATTGTATACTGTTACTGTACCCCTATAATATAGCCCATACCTTTTGCGGTGTGTGGGCGGATGCTTGCCGGCAGTCGAAGGGCTCTGATAGGTCGACCCGTGTAAGTGTATTGGTAAGAATTAAAGGTGCGGAATCTTCGTGTCATTACTTTTTCTAAATAATTTACTCTGCAAGGCAGATCTAGGTGTATTAATAAATCAATGGGTAGATACGAATATTCATCGATTGGTATGAATTATTGATTCTGCGTCGACATAGTTCGTCGGGATAAATTTAGCATCCTAATAAATTATTGTTCAATAAAGTACAAAATTTGTCAGTGAACCTACAGTAATACTTCAGTTTATGTATTCATTCATTAACTTCCCTTATCCGCACCAAATGGTGCATAGGGCACTCCATTGGGACACCAAGGGCAGTGTCTCTTGATCATTTTTAGAAAGTAGGATGATCAGCCTTACGCTTCAGTACCAGTCCAAGGTATCAAACATGTTATATTAATATGAAAATCATAATACATGTTGGTAAGTTTAATTTGATAATTAATCATATTAAGCTATTATCTTCGCACATTATGATATTTTTTAACTATTTTATCGCTAGAAACAAAAAAATCTTGAACGTCCATCCAGAGATTTTTTTTACATGGCATAACGAATTTAACAGATTACGAATCTTTTTCATTTCAGGCGTTTTTTACAGGGGCGTAGGAGGTAGGAGTAGATTAACTTAACTTGTAAAAAATAACGCAACCTGTTGTATTTGAGTTGGTGTGTAAATATAAAAGGTAAAAATACCAAATAAGTTTTATTTCTTTATGATTTATCAAAATACTTAACTATTATATTATGATATCAATAATATAAAGGTACTTACATATTCTTTGAAAGTATTAATTCGGTTGTCATTGATTGAGAAAACGTGGTTAGTTTTAAATTCCATTTTATTTGGCACATGATCTCTCTGTATTTGGACAGCGAAATATTTAAATATTCATATCCAGATCTAAATAATAAGCATTAATTAGGTTCCTACTTTTATAATATTGTTTTTAAAAACAAAAATGATTTTACCAAAAAATTGATTTCTTTAATGTCTCACTTTGATAAAACGTCCCTCAATTTTAAATTTAATTTAATGTGCAAATAAACCAAAGGGTCACTAATCAATTAGGAAGCTTGTTTTCACGATTACTATTATTTACTTTAACCACATGTATTCGTGTGTTGAATACTTTAGATTAGAAAAATTAGGGAAGTTAGTCTCTGAAATGAAATGAAATTTAACTTTTAAGGGGCTACTAGGTCCACCTTTTGTTAATTGTAAAATGTAGTAAGCGCCCGGATGAGCGCTCGTTAAAACACGACCAAAATCCGATCGAACGTCGGGCCGTTTGGTTTTATTATTATTTGCATCGCGTAGGTATACAAAAAATACACGATAATCTTTAAAATGTAGTAAGCGTCCGGATGAGCGCTCGTTAAAACACGGAATTTAATATAATCAAAAATCTACTAATGTTTTACAAATTTTAATCAGATAATGCACTAGATATATACGTATTCTTTAATACATTTTTTAAAAAAATCTTATATGTACTGTTTTTGTGTTATGCATCAAATGTTATTAAAAACAGGGGGTTTCTTTAAATTAATTGTGATTCAACGAAATATTTAAATAAAAATTTAGTCCGATAATTCACTAGAAAAAGAATTAATAATCACGTTATATTTTTTTCATTTTTATTTAATGAACCATGAAGTACAAGGGAATTTTGCCCTGACGTACATGAATGTATGGGGGACCCCGTAAGGGGCCTTAATGTAGATATTTAAATAAAAGAAACATAACAACTCGTAGTAATTTTAAATAAATATTTCATTTGTGTTGCCACGTCACTGAAGTGTTTACCTACATAATAGAGTCTGGAAAGTATAAATATGTATAGCGTACAGCCTTTGTTCAAATTCAAATTAGCCATTAGAAGAGTCTCCATCTGATCTGCTGGGCCAAAGGTCGTCGTCCTTTAAATGCGGCCATTTTGTTTTGACACTAGACGAAAAATCGTTAATATCTCATTTCATACAAACTATTTAATGTGACGTGCATTATGGCCAACCACCAACAATGGCGAAAATGCGATTCGAATGGTGTTTTGTCACATTGAAACCACAATGACAGTCACATTTTGAATCACACATTAGGGAATTTTTTACCATCAGTTGCTAAGTGATATCACTTAATACAATGGAACCACGTGGTATTAAAAGTTTTCCGCCTCGTGGTATAGTGGTAGCGCTATCGTGCATGAGGTCGCGAGTTCGATTCCCGATGTGCCCTATGCACCACTAAAAGTAGCAGTTGTTGTAGTATTTCGATTTTCATAAAAAAATATCTTCTTCTTCTTCTTCTTTATCAGCCATTGTTCGTCCACTGCTGGACATAGGCCTCCCCCATATTGGTCCACTGCTTTCTGTCCTGGGCCTCGAGCTGCCATCTGGATCCTGCAGTACTTTTTTATGTCATCTGTCCATCTTCTTAGTGGTCTTCCTACAGGTCTCCTTGCAGCTCTAGGTCTCCAGTTCAGCAGGCGCTTCGTCCGTCGGTCCTCATTCTGGCGTGCCACATGTCCAGCCCATGTCCACTTCAGCTGGGAGATAGCTTTTATGACGTCTATGACTCTAGTCCGTCTTCTTATCTCCTCGTTAGGGACATGGTCTCTTAAACTGATGCCGAGCATGCTTCGCTCCATTGCCCTTTGCGCTACATGGAATTTATTGGCCGATTGGATAGTCAGTGTCAAAAAAAAAGTGTTATATATTTCACTTTATATCCCTACAGAGATGAGGTAGAATTTTTTTTCAAATTCCGGAATATGGATATTCCAGCGTTTACAATGCTTATGACCTGTCATTGGCTGGGTTAAGTGGCCACATTATGTAGGTACCTACTACAACATTCCCCCCAATTCCGCTTATTAGCGAATATCCACATCAGGTAACATTTTTGATTTTGTATTTATGTTACGAATCGAGAATCATCCACCAGCGATCTATGCATTGATATTGAAGTTAAGCATTTATTAGCCAATTACTTTATTTTTGTAATTAAGACTCTGAACGAGTTAAATTAAGTACTAGTAGTAAAAAATTCTACCTCATCTCTGTAGGGATATAAAATGAAATATATACCTACTACCGTCTTGGGATAAAATCCATATTTGTGTACAAGTATTTGATCACGCCCAAAATGTATATTAAGTGTTAAAAATGCATATTATACCACTCATTTAATACCTATAAAGTGTTTTAATACAGGATACTACTTCTTTTCTTTGTCCACACTCAATGGTCTATAGGGCGCTGCATTGGTACACCAAGTGCGGTGAATCTTGATATTTTATTTCACGGAGGCAAGGTGATCAGTCTTACGCCTCAGAGACAGTCCAAGGTATCACATAATATATGAAATACTTTTATGTAAGAAACACGCAAAAATTTATATTTCAATTGAACCCGCGACCTCGTGCATGGTAGTCGACCACTTACCATTACACCACGATACGGACATGAATTATTATACTCATGGGCTAATAATTAATCGATCAATATACTGAGAATCACTAAGAAATGAATGCATTATAATTATTGCCCATTTTATTACTTGTAAGTTATGCTACCAATTGATGACAAAAAAAATAAGTTTAGAATTCACTCGGACAATGACATCAATATGCGTCCATTTAAATTCAATTTAGTTTTAGTATAATACAGTTCAGTTATAAACGGAATCAATTGCATTGTGACGCGTTTCTATTAGTTTATTTCGGTTCCCAATAGCTTTAAATGCCTTTCTTTAGAGATGTACGAGCTTTTTATTGGTGTCAGAAATAAATTCAAGGATGAAAGGTCTAGTGCGAGAACGCGTCAACTGCGATTTGTCCAGTTTTAAAATTGTGTTGTATTACGATCTAAATGCAAAATGAAGAAATTAAAAATTGGAATATGGTTCTAGCACTAACAAAGATGATTATGATGGCCAATGGAGTGACAACAACAAAATACTGTGAATTCTTATATTATTACGTATGTAAACAAATAAATATAAAAAATATATATATAAAACTTTTAGGTATTTGTTCTCTAAACTCTTTTCAAAAAGCATAATCAAGTGGGTTGTAATATAATAATTATAATACGGAGGAAAATTAACTGAAATATTTGACGATTAAATTAATCAAAGGAAATTGAATCATAACGACGCGACAATGGGAATTATCTGATAAAAAATACTTCTACATCGTAAAATTATCAATTATTTTTATTTTTACATAAATTGGCGATTTTTCTCCCGTTCCTTGTCACGTCCTAGTCATAGAAAGATTGAGACCATGACTCAATCTCAACTTGTTAGAGGAAAACGGAATGATTAAAATGTATAAGATAGTGGAAGATAGATATAGTTGTCTTTTTTATGGAACATACAATTTTGAAAGCTCGTTTTTTTTTACATCTTTGGGTTTCATATTAATGTGTATGCAATGGCGCCAAATTAATTTTAAATTTCACGGTTCTTGAATAAATCATTTATCTCTTTTCTGGCATATTAAATCGTATTGCATAGAAAGAGAGGCTTTATGATTATCGAGTTGGTAGGTTTGGTAAAATTTTAGTGTTCCGCACTTGCGCATAATCAAAATGAAATAATAATAATGTACATAATTTACGCTTGGTAAAATAATGATTGACTGATGAAAACTTGATTATTACCAACTTATTTTTACGGATACACAAAAAAAAAACACTCAAATGGCTTTTAAATCCAATTTTATTACAAAATTTGACGAATTTTTACTTTTAACTCCATAACACATCACGATATCAATGCTTAGTAATAAAAAACTAGGTCTAGTTATCACATTTTAACTAATATGGTTTAGTATTCTTTGGTATGTGAGTGATTAAATTGTGCATTTTAATAAAAATAGCACATATCGTCTGTGTAAGTTCAATACCGAAGGAGAGGAAGAACCATTTGTCAAAATGTTCAGGGGAGACAAAAAACCCTCCAATTTCGTAAAAAAAAGAGGTAAACATTAAATTTTTATAGGGATATACGCGGTATTGTGTGTGAAGATGGTTTATTCGCGGTATTGACACTAACCGAGTGCTAGAGTCTATTGGTCAATTTTAAATTTGAATTAACCAATCGATGCGGCTTGTTTCGTTCAACGAAAATCACCAAAAATGCGTATTTTGAACTTATTGGCTCTCACGCGGTATTGAACTTACATAAACGATATTATTTATTCATGTATAAAATGCAGTAGCGGTCTTCTCGCATTGTTCCCTTGAATGAATAAGTGTTGTAATGTGATTACAGTTTCCAGTATTCGCAGCGCGTACCTAGTGCACAATGGCGACTCGTGAACCGTTTCAAAGAGGGACTGGAAAAAGGAAGAACTGAAATGTGCATCTAGTGATTTTATTTTTTCTGAGAAATGGATCGAAGCTGCGTCATGTTTAACTGTCTGTGGCAGCTGTGGGACTGGTAAGTTACTTTATTATTTTTTTAAATTGTCAGTTGAATATCTGAACTTGAGAGCTTCGAGCCAAAAAGCATCATCTTTACAATAAATAATCGTTTTTTCAGGTGACGTTTTTCATTGATTTTAAGCCGCAGTTTACTGCATTTTTCCAACTTATTTGATTTAAACACTGGGTACAAAATAAGTTAAGCTTGCAATACGCTTGGGCGCCACTGACGTCAACGATCGCATTTCACACGAAACCTTTACAAAAATCGAACTTTAAATGATCGTATCTCGCTTATTAATTATCCGATTTATGAATAGACCACACTGATAGTTTTGCGATTTTTACTTTTATTTTTCTGCATTTACGGAAAACTTTGTGTACCTACCCTTCTTGAATATAACGCCTTGTTTGCGAGGGTAATATTTAGGAGCTTCGAATAATTTTTCGGTCGCATATATTGTTAGCATTATTATTTATTAAATTATGTAAATAGTTAATTCACGTCCATTTTTGTTTGTAAACATTGAAAGACTTGATAACCTCGGAGAAGTACAGAAACCATTCGTATAATAGGTATGTTTTTCCCAAATCATATTAAATTTCATATTCGATTTACAAGTAAACAAAAAAAAAACCACATGCGGTTACTCACCAGAACTCACCGTTTATGCTAAATGAAATAATTATTTTTAGCTTCGTTGGTTGACATATTTATTTTATTCTTTTTTTTGTCTTATACATATAACGACGTTCACGAAAGATTAATTTACTAAATATTTCGCGTTTTTATGTGACATTCTTGGAGATTTCTGTCATTGCCTTTGTGATGTTTTTACTAGAAAACTACCGAATAATTAATTTTACGGTCTGTATTTAAATATTTAAAATCAGATTAATAAGAAATACGCGAAATACCAAACTTTTCATTATTTAAAAAAGAGATTTTTTTTTTTATTAAAACATTGGATCCTGAAACCATTGTCACCCTATTTAATATTTAATATTGACGTGTATTGGGCTATTGTGAGGTACTGTGCTCAAGACTCAGGAAGTTACAACAATAATTGTCATACTATACCATTTTTGTCATACTGTTAGTGAGTAACTGTGTGTGTGTGAATTAATATTGTTTAAATTGTTATAGTTTATTAATAATTCAGAAAAAAAAAAAAAAAAATAAAAAAAAAAAAAATTGTTATAGATTTATTAATAATTGGAAAAAAAAAATTAAAAAAAAAAAAACACTAAAACTGGGAAATGCGTTCCTCGGCACGGGGTCCCCCAGTGAGGTATGCATTTAAGATGAAAGTGTAAAGCAAGACTGAAATAAACTAAATAAATAAATAAAAATAAATTCTTTTATTTTTTTACCTTTTTTCACATTTAAGTTTTTTTGCCATTTTAAAGAAATTTATGCACGTGTATGGTGCATGCGTATTTTTTTTTTTGGTTATCTTCGTCGTGTGTTAGTGTTCGTCAATCAAGTAAGTTATTAATAGATAAGCCACAATTACGTCACCTGTTGACATAATTACTACTACTATAAGTATATTTTTCTTCATCCGCACCCAATGATACACCAAGAACAATGCTTTTATAATTTGTTAAAAATACATATAAAAACTGTTAAATATCATATATGAATGCATTTATTATTTTTTTGTGGTCGAAATTTAAGTAGTAAATTGGTATTCATGCTGATTATAAAATCATATCTTGCAATCGAATATTACTTTGTAATTTTTTTATCTATCCCGGGAACGAGTCTGAAACCCACGCGAAGTGGCGATACGTTAAACCACTTAGCAGGTACACATGCCTACATAATCTAGAGTATGGTTTTAAGAGGAAGGAAATAAATTAGAAAACAAAAATATATAATTTTATAATGCGAAATATGGCGAAAATTTGATTAAAACATTACTGAAATGTTTTTCCTGAAATATGAAAATTATAGATGCAAGTTCCAAATTTACCAAATTTTGTAGAACATTATAAAGGTACTATTTTACTTTACGAAAATTTAAGTTGATTCACGAAAATGAAGCACAAATAAAATTTCCGTTGCATTAGTTTAGATTTTCACCGCTCGATGGCGCTAGAGTCGTTTGCAGCTAGCACGCGAAACCATGTAAGCGGCCGATATACGCCCCAGAAAATGTAGTTTCGGTAGGACTGTACTTCACAGGATCATTTCTGTAGTACTTCCTCCCTCGTAACGCGTACACTCTACCAGAGTGACGTACCGCGATGAGGAGACGTGGCGCGGTTCCCTGAGCGTGAGGCAGGCCCTAGTCAGGCTCATATGAGTCTGCCTTTGGCCATCGATGACCGTTCGCCGGACGACTTTTGTCGGACGGTTAGGGGGATCGTCGCTTTCTGAGCGGCCCTTTTTTAACTTTATTATTATCATTTAGGAAGAGAAGAAGAGAGTGAGAGAAGTAGAGATGGGTCGTACTTGCAAAATCAGATACCAAGTCTTGCAAGTATGAGTATGGAAAAATACCAGGTTCAAAAACCAGGTTTTTAAAGTATTTTAGTAGGTATTTAGCTATTTAGGAGTATGACGTTTTGCGGGTGCGCATGCGCAAAAAGTACGAAAAATACTCTTACTCTTACTTTATAAAATACTTGCAAGGAAACTATAAAATATTTGCAAGGAAACCTGGTATTTTGTACTCGAACTTCCATCTCTTGCAAGTATCAAGTACGAGTATTATTTTCTATTTAGAACTATGGCGTTTTACGGTTGCCGGTGCTTGGTCAACGAACTTTTGGATTATGATATTATGGGTATTGCACGGTGATATTTCTTTATAAATAGTTTATTCAAATTAAAATAACATATTAAATATAATAAACGATTTTGTCTAACATAAATAGTGAATTATATTATTTAATACTTGTACATTTTTTTTAGGGTTGTCTGCCTCGTAGATAGTGGTAGCGCATTTGGCTACCGTGCATGAAGTCGTTGTATTTTATAAAGTACGAGTATTTTTCGTACTTTTTGCGCATGCGCACCCGTAAAACGCCATACTTCTACATAGCTACATACCAGGTACCTATATCAAGTTCATGGTACCTATAAAGCTTCTCAATACGAGCGAGAAAAATACTTGTATTGCTTGCCGGCAGATGGCAGCACTGGCGTTTGCGTGAAGCATGCAAAATTACGCCGCGCTGCGAGCGAGCAGCAAAAAGTACGAAAAATACTCATACTTTATAAAATACTTGCAACGAAAACCTGGTATTTTCGGTGCCAAGTAAAAACCAGGTATGAAAACCTGGTCCAGTAAATACGTCTCATCTCTAGAGAGAAGTGCCGACTGCCGATCCGCACTAGAGATGGGTCGTACTTGCAAAATCAGATACCAAGTCTTGCAAGTATGAGTATGGAGAATATACCAGGTTCAAAAACCAGGTTTTTTAAAGTATTTAAGTAGGTATTTAGCTATTTTGAAGTATGGCGTTTTACGTACAAAAAGTACGAAAAATACTCGTACTTTATAAAATACTTGCAAGGAAACCTGGTATTTTGTACTCGAACTTCGATCTCTTGATAGTATCAAGTACGAGTATTATTTTCTATTTAGAAGTATGGCGTTTTTACGGTATGCCGGTCAACGAATGTGGATTTAGCTTTATTTAATAGATAGATAAAATTTATTATAAAGTATGGGTATTGCACGGTGATATTTCTTTATTTATATTGCAAATTGTAATAAAAATAAATAGTCAATTAATAGTATATTTTTCTAACACGTTTTCATTGAATTATATTATTTAATACTATGTACACGGTGATATTTTTTATTTATTGTCTGCCTCGTAGCATAGTGGTCTAAGCGCATTTGGCTACCGTGCATGAGGTCGTTGACCAAGCACCGGCAACCGTAAAACCGTAAAACGCCATACTTCTAAATAGAAAATAATCCTCGTACTTGATACTTGCAAGAGATGGAAGTTCGAGTACAAAATACCAGGTTTTCTTGCAAGTATTTTATAAAGTATGAGTATGAAAATACCAGGTTTCCTTGCAAGTATTTTATAAAGTACGAGTACGAGTAATTTTCGTACTTTTTGCGCATGCGCACTAGTAAAACGCCATACTTCTACATAGCTACATAGTACATACCAGGTACCTATATCAAGTTCATGGTACCTATAAAGCTTCGCGATACGAGCGAGAAAAATACTTGTATCGCTTGCCGGCAGATGGCAGCACTGGCGTTTGCGTGAAGCATGCAAAATTACGCCGCGCTGCGAGCGAGTGGTTTACGGGTGCGCCGCAAAAAGTACGAAAAATACTCATACTTTATAAAAAATACTTGCAACGGAAACCTGGTCTTTTCGGTGCCAAGTAAAAACCAGGTATGAAAACCTGGTCCAGTAAATACGTCTCATCTCTAATCCGCACCCACTGGTGCATCTGCATCTTAGAGATAGGACACTGTATCATCAATCATCATCATCATACATCATACCATATCCGCTCCCTTTGTGGAGCATATGGATTCCACCAACTGCCTCCAGGCCAAGCGATCGGCCGCCAGCTCCCGTACATCCTCCCAAGTCAAGTCCACGTCCCGCTCTGACGCAAACTGCCGGCGATATGGTGCATAGGGCACTGCAACGGTACACCAAGTTCCGTTAATCTTGATCATTTGCAAGAAAAAGGCAAGGCGATCAGTTTTACGCTTCAACGCCAGTCCAAGGTATCACATGATATGAAATATTTTTATGCGAAAATCGCATTCAAATAGGTAAATATTTCATTTTGACCCCTATCGGGAATGAAAGTGCGACCTCATGGCAGCCCAAAGCACTACTGCTTTACCACGAGGCGGACAAATAGTATTAAAACTTTAAGAAAATGTTTTTGTCACTCCCAAACTATGTTTACAATGGACAGAAGCGTGGCACAACAAAAAACTAATTAACACACTCACTTCGTCGATTTGAAGGTTCACTGGCCAACCAAGTCAGTCACTCCGTGCTCAGCAGTCGAAAATAAATAATAGAAAAAGCCGTAGAAATCCAATTAACGGTATATCTGACAAAACCATTAAGTAACCAGGGCGCACGTACAAAAATGTCGACGGGGGAATACTGAGAATTAAAAAGAAAGAATAACTAGTTTGTCCACTTCGTTTCGTTCCCTCCTGTAGTACGCACGTTTTATAAGTGGATTTCAAAATGCCCGCTCAAATTACAGTTAGGCGTTAATTTGATTTGACAGATTCAGGGTCGAGAACTGCAAAAACGTAAATGGGAGTAAATAAATGAAGTATAGTAACTGCTAACTGCTACTATTGTCAAATTTATGAATCACTATTTCCAAAGCGAAATTTTATTGAAAAACAAAATTATCTACTATCGGGGTCAAATTTAATGCGGTTTATAGGTACCTATGCGTAGATGTTCAACTCAACATAAGATCCGCACTCTATTTAGCCAGAGGAAGACTTTGTGAACCCCAGCGAAGTCCAAACACCAAGTTTGGCGATCGTGCTTTTGCAGCGGCTGGCCTCTCTGCCTGGAATCGACTGCCTGCCTTCACACTTACGCGCCATTCAGAGCCGTAGTCAATTTCGGACTCAATTAAAAACGCATCTTTTCAAATCTCACACACAAATTCACAGAATGCATTGATTTATAATACACTTAGATCTGCCTTGCAGAGTAAATTATTTAGAAAAAGTAATGACACGAAGATTCCGCATCTCAATACACTTACACGGGTCGACCTATCAGAGCCCTTCGACTGCCGCCAAGCATCCGCCCACACACCGCAAAAGGTATGGGCTATATATAGGGTTACAGTAACAGTATACAATACTAACCCGTTTCTTACGAGGAGCGTTCATGAATTTTACCATGCATCTAAAATGGCTTTTTTTTTCTTGTGGACGGGCTGTTGGCTATTATTTAAGAAGAAAACTTTCTTTGAATAATAAATTATTTTAGGCTATGTAAAAAAAAAATAATTAAACACTTACATGTGGAAAGTTACACCATCTTTTTTATTAATTTTATCCGTACGGTTTTTACATGGTTTTTTTACACAGGAAGGCATTTCGGAATGTTTTCTGAACGTCCGACTCAGCCGGCGGTTAAAGAAATACTGAATACGCGTCTGGCGGAGTTGGAGGTTTTGGCGGAGTTGAAGTGTCATTAATTTTTTTGGTTCAGTTCAAATCTAAGTGTATTAATATATCAATGACAGAATGCGTAATTGCTCTAGTCTGCTCAAACTACAGATAATATGGATACCGTTAGGAGCTTAGGCCAGACAGGAATTATTAGTAGGGATTTCTTTTATAGCCATTAAATGATTTTTTTGTTTAACGTAAAATAGCATATTAAGGTATTTCTCAGGATCCACCTCCTATAAAAATTTGAAATCACGAAAAATGCTCAGTAAAATAGCAACACTATTATATAAAAACCAACTTACTGAAGTGTCTTTAATGCAACCTTATATTTTTAATCGACTGCGATCTATGACGCTGTGATAAGAATATGCCATGAAAACAAATCTTACATGTTCAATGTATACTATAAAATATTATCTACCTACTTACATGTGGTATCTACGTATTGTACCAGCCGAGCCAGCCTGAATCTGAACTGTTATGGTAATGCAGTTTCCTTTAATCTGAGTATCAGGCAGCTGTATTGGGTAGTTACCGACCGAGTACGTGGTACCTCCAGTATGCTGGATGCTGGTTTGGTACTTGGTAGGTACTGGACCGTTTTTTAACATGTTACAAGGAACAACTTATCTGCAGAATGGAACATCAGATACCCTATTCTGGCGGCGTGGTTGTTATAAGAAATTTAATTATTGATTAGATTTATCCAAGAAAGGAGGTTCTGATCGAAGGTGTTAAGATAGAATGATGTCACGTTCTATCCTCTTAGGAAGCATTCCAAACACAACCGCAAAATTTAGGAGCATTAAGAAACTTTGTGCGATGATTACGGTTCGTACAAAACCCTGCCTTTATTTATATGTAGCTTGTTTAGTGTGAGACGCTACTGAAATGCAATGCTCTTTTGTACCGGAGCGGCATCTTGCATGGCTTTGTACAATAGTACAGAGTTTGTATTTCTACCCAAGTGGAAAGCGCAGTTCGATGCAGTTTAGTTTTAGAAGTGGAGTGATGTGGTCGAACTTAGAACCGGAAGATACGTTAAGATCCTATTCCCGTTTATCGAGATCTTTTGATAAATGTATTTATTATTTACAGAATGAGTTTTAATTTTTCTTATGTTTTCCCGGGCTATTAAAATTAATAAAACCATAATATTTTAATTTTGGATCAATATTTAAAGCTCCCTCAATGAAAAAATGCATAATTATAATAGCTGGCACTGAAACGTAAGACATAAGACTAATAATCACCTTGCTTTCATGTAATACATGATCAAGATACACTGCACTAGATTATAATGCACCATGCACCATGCACCATTGGGTGCGGATAAGGAAATGTTGTAGTAGTAGTGAGTAGTAGTGAAGGCCTTGGTTTTAAGCATTTAACCACACGGGTAAATTAATGTGGTAGTTCAGAATAGAGCAGAGGCTCGGCTCCGTGTTCACAGTTCCAGGTCGTACCACGTGATTCATCGCTGTAGAATGGAATTTGGGCGCCAAACTGAACACCTGGGTGCGAGTTGAGAGCTTTTCGCGCGCGTTTCCTCCAACTATCTGCGCTGCGATCATACCAGACCTATCAGCTATCAGCAATTGCCCCTCTTTGCAGAGCGATGAGAATGCGGCACTCATCAGGGAGGCAGCCGAGAAAAGCAACTGCTCTGGTGGCAGGTAGATATATCGCAGTTGTGACGCGATATATGACGGTAATCAGTAAATTGTCAAGAAAAATATAAACCGATTGCCCATCAATAGACGCATCACAACTGCGATATAATTTACATATATATATATATATACTATATATATAATATATATATATATGGTATATATATTGTTATATAGTGAAAATTGCATCACTGTATTCATAACAACATGAAGTTGTCCATCATTTCAGCAATTCCCTGACATAAGGCATAATACCAACACAATAGGAAACTCAACTTGACTCTTGCAAGTCAAGATGCCAAACCAAAAATAATAGGAATAATAGACCGCGATTTTGACAACCCACTTCCGGGCCAGGATTTCGCGCAGGACCCCGCTTGAGACGCTGCCTAATGGCCCATCTCGACAAAAATTCACTTAAAAATCACCCGAAACGTAACGATGCCCTGTTGTAAGGCCGTAAAATCAAATCCTGATAACTCGTGTGTGGAGTGTGCCTAAAAAATTTAGCCTTTCCCCGCGAAAGAACCGAATATTATAGCAATCCACGCGCCGCCGTTTAAACGAAGGTTAAAAATTGGGTTTTAAATTTTTTTTTGAATAGAAAAAAAAAAGGGTTTTTTTATGGTATTTAATGTTAAACATCTAAGCTGCTTGTTATTATTTTATTATAATTTATGTTTTGAGTTTTTTCTTTGTGAAATGCGAAAACTAACTCCCTAAATTCGGTTGTCGTAATACATTAGTACATTACATTATGTATTTTGTTTTCTATTATAGTAGAAAACAAAAGCAAAATTGGCAGTACACATCGAGCTTCTTGTTGGTACCACCCTCTTTGTATGGTCGTTGTTGATGCGTGGTGTTGGAAAATGAAGGATGAAAGTTAGACTGAAGCCTGTTAAAATGCGATTTTGTGTGTGAGGACTATGTACTATGTTAGGGTTTAAAATTGTCTAAATTTAGGCAGAGTGCAAGGCTGGAGATAAGCATTATCGAAAAAATTAAAGTAAGGGCTTTTTACGATGTATTGGTTCTATGTGGAGCGAATTCTTGAGTGATGAAAGAACGCTAAAAGAGATAGTTTATTGCAGGTGTGCCTGGATGTTGTTATATAGTGTAAATGCCTTCTGTATTTCATAACAACATGCAGTTGTCCATCAATTTCAGCAATCTCCTGCATACTACCAACACAATTAGAAACTCAACTTGACTCTTGCAAGTCAAGATGTCCCAAATCCAAAATATATAATTAGGAATATAGACCGCGATTTTGACTGCCCACATCCCGGTCGAGGACCTTCCGACCAGCCAGGCCAGCTGAGTCGGGTGCCTAATGGCGTGGGTCTCGACAAAAAGTCACGTATTAAAAGCTCCCGAAACTAACGATCCCGCTTGTCAAGGCTGTATAAAACAATGCCTGATAGACTGTGTGTGTGGTGTGTGCCTAAAAATTGCCTTTCCTTCCCCGCGCGAAAAACCGCATATTAAGTCAATCCTATCGCGCCGCGCCGCTACACAGGGCGCCCGGGATGTAATTCCCTTTCGCCTCTGGTGACATCCTGGCTCCAGAAGCATCGGGACCACGCGGGCGCCAGCACTGTATCGATCTCATCCACTCCGCCATGAGCCGAGTATTTTCGTTGGCAGCGCGGCACCCCCCAACCACCTAGCCACCAGCTAACCAGGTCGTAGTATCATCTACCGCCCATAATTCAATCGTTATCATAGTAAGGCTTTACCGGGGACGTTCAGCCCCCATCCTACTCCTACCATCCGTTGTCTCAACACCCCGGCGAGCGCAGTGGGCGCTCCGAGCTGGCGTCGTATCCCAGCGCGTTCCCAGGAGGCGAGGGCCCCGCGCCAGTCCCCGTCGGTCCCTACCGCTACAGCCGCCGCCACCGCGCCATTCAACGGTTTAGCCTAGTTAGAGTGGTAACCCTTTCCCTTCTCCCGTCCGTAGTGATGTAAGGTGGGCGGTACGTCTTGATTGATAATAACCAGCGTTAATGAAATATATAGCCGAGAGGCATTGTAAATCAAGAACACAGCGTTCTCATGTGCAGGACGGCAGGCGTGGTCCTTCTTGTGAATACTTTTATAGGTTATCATGCCGTGAGAGCGTATCACTTATGGGATTTCACAACAGATACCATGCGAATATATTCCCAGAAGGAGTAGATCTTTGATCTTGCCGACTCAAAGTTCTAGCCGAGGCAATTTTAAATTACACCCATAATATCTCCCCTCGCCTCGTGGCATGCCCTCTCGAGGATTGCCAACACTTGGGAGCATCTGATGGCGTTAAACACTGTCAACAACCTGGAAAAACGATGGGGCCATATCCTGATGTCTACACTCCTCCACAAATATGTTCAGTTCTCCCGCCATTTTGTGTTCTGATCTTATCAATGTTTTATTTCAGTATCATAAAAATCAGTTTTCATACAAGTGGTCCCCCCCCCCCCAACCCCCTCAAATAATGACAAGTGTAGTTGTCAAATGTCTGGTCCTTGAAGTAAGTTTTTCCGTTCAGAATCACACGCGAAACTTTAAATAAGAAATCGTGTGTATCTTGTGTGTGTTCAAATAACCAAGTTCGCGGTCTCGTTTTGTGTCGAAAAATCCTTAAATTCCTATAATTCTGTCAAACGTCAGAGAACAATAATCGATAATCTGCTCATTTTGCCTTTACCGCGGATATAATACCGTCAAATTTCGGCTCGTTGCCATAGAAATGGTCAAAAGATTCAATTATTCTCGGACATGTTACTAATAGCACTAAAACCTGAGACAGGCACTAGTAGGTTTTTTTTTGCAGTTGTCAATATACTTCAAGCAGCTGTTTTTGTTCCCGCACGGGGGGGAAACGATATTTTACTGTTGACGAATACACGGAACGTCAACGTCAGATGTCAAATTTTGTCAAAACAACTGTACAACAAACCAAACTTACCGTGTATTTCATATTCCAATCAATGTTTGTGGATTATTTCTTTCGTCACGAAAAACCTTTTGGGAAATATTCGTTAAATTATTTCTGTTTTGTTAACCTTAATAACTGCGAAAGCACGAATATGATAATTTAGAATTATCGAAGAGAATTCAAAAAACTAGATAAAATAATTACAGTACGTACGGAACACAGGAAATTAGCCTTTTTCTGATTATCAAATCCATGTGTTAAAAAAGTGAAAAAAAGTGATTCCCTGTTTCTCTGTCAGTGAAAATTTTCTTTTGATCTAACGTCATGTCCACGCCGATTTTTGTTTTTCTGAATTTAAACAAAAAGTAGTGTTTTGAACAATTGGGATTCGGATATAATGTATAAAAAAAAAATATATATAGCTAAATAATACATAACGAGCTCCGGAACACGGATATTCCTTTTCAGATTATCTATACTCTGAGTGTTCTAAAAAGTGAAAAAAGTTGAATCTTACTTCCTCGTCATGTGAAGATTTACTTTCAACACTAAAGTCAGTCCACGCCGATTTGTTTTTTCTGAATTAAACGAAATTAAGTAGTTGAACAATTGGATCGTATAATATTTTTCGTTTCCTTCTTTCACTGTACTCTCTCCCGGATCATGACAGTTCTCATAATGAAACCCAAATCGAAACCAATTTCGTGCAATCCTTCCCTCACACAAAAGGTTCTACGGAACGTGATCTCAAAAAGACGTCACTCCAGTCCCTGAAAAAACCTAAATTAAATGCCGTCAAAGCCAAGTCGTACCTAGGCTTCTACAAAAACAAAGCATCCTCGGCAGGAAAAGGGCGAGGCAATCTTTCATCCCAGTACACTCGATCAGTTAACTTCGTAGTACCAACCTGTGGAAAAGTCACGTGACATACGTCTGCAGGGAATCGAACAACATGCCCTTCCTAACCTCGTTGGGACCTACACTTTACTGAGAACTCAGATGTGCGTGACTAACATCCATAGGATAGAGGATGTTAACACCATGCACGAAGGCGTCCGAGAATCCCTCTTAGATAAAGTGCTTCTCCCCCTTGTATTTTTCGTCGACTTTACTACTCACAACGGGCTACTCGCGCGTGTACCGCTCCTTAAAAAACACACCGGACACGGTGTGACCGAATAGAAAAATCATTCTAATAAAACATTTCGAGCCGACGTCAATGCACAACACAGTCTAAAGAAAACAACTTTACGCATTCCAAACAATCCCGACAATGTCCGGCGGCTGATTTCTTCATAGCAACCCGTGCAATCAACGCACAAACTAGTACGAAACCCATTGTCGAGGCCCGAGCTTTTACCAATTTTCATTAAATGTTTATGCCCTGAATATGCCAGCATTTTTAGGACCTGTCTACAAATACAAGAGTGTGCAACAAACTAGAGGACTTGTGGCATAAACTTTTGAAACCTACTAACCAGCCTCGACCAACCTTCAAACGGATACACTACCCCCCAACAGGGCAAGAACGGCCTTCCAACACGCCAACGTACCTGCCCACTTCTGTTTCCGCACCGGCCATTTTAAAAATAAATAATATGAATTGCGAGGACGTACATGAACCCAAACCGGAACCAACGAGAGGACGTAACTCTCCCCAACTAACTATGCAACTCAATGAAGCAGACCACTACCCTCAGTTCCCTCTCGTTGCATTTCTTGCCACCAGTCCCGGCACTTGAAGGGCGAATTGTGATGAATTTAAAAGGTCCTTGCAAAACGAATAGGAATTCCCAACCATCGCTCAGGAAATCTAATGGCTATCTATAAAAAATAACCCCCCCCAAACAATTTAGTGGAATTTCATCCGCATGTAGACTTATCACACCCACCACCTCATCCAGTACCGGCATAATTCCATCATTAAAAATCTAGTTGGCAGGCACCCTTTAATCTTTGCAACCCATTCCAGAGCTCTACGTAGCCCTGACTGGCAAGAGCTTAAGTGTGGCTGAAGCAGGTGCATTTCGTCCTAACAAAACGGCTACTATGTCCTCTGTAAATTGTAAATAGGCTGCTGACGGTTCTGTCCATTATACCCCATTTTTCTCGTTAACAAACGTCACTTTTAGGGGATTATTAGACTAGGGAGCCAATCTCATCATCCTGCATCGGAGCATGGTGCGCATCTACTTTCGTTGAATTCAGGCTAACCAAGCTCTTTGACCTTCTGATAGCAGTGTGCAAACTGCAGACGCCAAACAACAACAAGCCCTCAGGAATACTCCCACATACTTTATTATTGTGCAGGACACGTTACACCGTGTTATTAATTTGATTGCGTAATATCACGCTCTACATCCCTAAGTATTTTATTATGGGCGCTAGATTTTTGGAGACGCTTCGATGGAGGCACCAACATGTATTCGCCCCTAGATTACCCACTCCCCACTGTGAACATGAGGGTTATGTGGTAAGTTAAAACTATCGTCCCTCTATAGGGAATCTCTGTCGCGAGACCAGAATTCAAATCCTTTCAGGAACGTCATCCGCAGATTTTTCTAGTAATCTCCTGCCACTCGAAGCCCGACGGCCCCTTGGCCTGAACCGCACCTCATTACACCACGTGATCATCACACTAGAGGGCCACACACCATTAAAGGCTGCACCGTACTATCCCATTTCTCCAGTCAAGGTTGGCAACAGCTCGAACCAGGAGCTAGAATCAAATGTTGGAATCTGGGCGATGTAAGACCTAGTTCGCAATCACAGGATAATCCCACTTTACTAAGTACAAAAGAAGGACGGGACAGCCCCGATTATGTCCTCGGACTCGAGACGTTTAAACTCCGTCACCAAAAGCAGACGCATATACATCCTATACCCTTTCCACCACCGGATATTGGACACAACCTTCGAAACGCAAAAAACATAAGAAGCTCGAATCGATTTAAAGCAAAGCTTTATGGCAGATCCCCTCTGTCCAAAGAGATCCCTGTGAGAGAGATAACAGCCTTTTCCGTCCCGGACGAGGCAATGTTCGAATTTTGTCAGACCTACCCTACGGATTGAAAAATGCACCCTTACGGAATTACTACGTTTAAGGCCGACCGACTGGTTCGCCCTCGAGCTGGTACGTGCACTCTATTTTGCTAACCAGATGACATGGTAATAGTGAGCCGTACTTTGAAAAACATATTGAAACCTTGCGTGTTTGTTCGTACCACACAGACTAAAATCCTGTCGGGACTCATCTATAAACTTCAAAAAGAAAGTCGGAATTTTGCAAAGACCAGCCTATCGTTACCTGGGGAGACATTATAGACCTGGACGGGCCCTGCGCTCTGTTCCTTCTAAATATTTGAGAGCGGTAAGAAAACTTTCCCGTGGAGGCCACCAAAAACTCAAAAACAGGTATAAAAAAGTATCATCGGGAATTGCTTCCTACTCAGGCGTTTCATCAAAAACTTCGCCGATCTCTCCGCCCCCCCTAACCAAAAACTCACCGGCCTTCTGACAAAGGAAAATCCAAGCTTTTAACTGGTCCTAAAATCCGCTGATTCCGCATTGTCCATTGCTTTTAATATTCACGCCCTTTTTTGGCAGGTCCCCGTGTTAAACTGCCCTGATTTTCAAACAACCTGTCCACGCTCCCTCACAGACGCGTTCAAACGTAGCATCGGTGGAGGTATCTCACGTGAGACTAGAGTAAACAGAATGAAGAACACACCATAGAGTATTTGTCTTCATCGCGAAGTTGCCTGAATATTACTCAGAAAGGTAATAACGGAGTCATCCGAACGGAACTCCTCGGGCCGACCCTAGTCACTGTTAACTTAATTTTAAGTGAGATACACACGAAGGAGGCAAAGTCACCATCGTCTTTACGGAACCATTCCTTAGTTCTCTAAATGGCTATAGCTCCACCTCTCTTAACCGCCTCTGGTAGATTTAGCAAGAATGGGCTATCTAGACTATCCCAGTACACCTTTGAAATACAACCATCGTAAAGGAGCACTAAATTGTTAGTACCAGATGGCCCTTTCCACGCATCGAGATGCCTACCATAGCGACAATAGAGCAAGCCACCGCAACCAATTCGATGTGTGGTATTTAAAAATTGTTTTAATGGTTGACAGATGATCACGCCACAGCGTTTCTACAAACTTTGCCATACGGGAAGGAAAACTGTAATCGTCACTCAAAAACAATTCCTTGTCCCTACTAGAGGACTACGCTTGGAAACTGGTAATTCCCGAAGAACAACAACAAGCACTCATTGCGAAAACCATTCGTCCTACTACGGCCATCCATCCCGGCACTTTCAAAACTTCAAAAAACTTGAGACCACACTATTTTTGAACGGATTTCAAACACGTCCGGAAACTTATTGGCACCGTTGTGATACATGCAAAGCATACAAAACACTCCACGGCAGCCCCTTTTAGGCCTGATGTCTACAAAAAGAAAAAAACCGAAAAACAGTGGAACAGACCCCTTGAAGTACTTTCTTTAGACTTGGTCGGCCCCCTCCCCACGAGATTTATAAAAACAATATGCACATCCTCACTGTGGTGGACGTATTCACAAAGTATTGCCTGGTGTTTTTCCCCCCTAAAAAAAGCAAACTCCGCTTCAGTAATTAGCATGTTGGAGTCCATTATCTTTATTCCTTCACGGAGAGTCCCCGAGATAACGATAATCTGACCGACAACGGTAAAACATTTTATCTCCAGCGGAATTCCAAAGACTTTCTCGCAAAATACGGATGTACCAGACATTTTTTCCAACAGTTTTTATAACCCCAATAACAATACTGTCGAAAGATATAACCAAACAACTTATTCCCAAACGCCCTCGCTATTCTGGTAGAGATATGATCAACGAACATAGGCTTGTAAGAATAACCCCCTAATCCAGCCTCTATGAATAACACGGTCAACTTAGCAACGGGGTTCACGCCATTCTTTGCTGAACCACGGGTACGATACTAACTGTCCACTGGCTCATTGCACGAGATTATGCTACCCAACCAACCCGGAACTGTCAGTCCAAAAGTATGCACATAGACTTGCAACAACTTTTCAGCCATCTAGGTGACGAATGTAACCAACGCTTTGTTTCAATCCCAACAAGAAAGCGCCTATAAACGCTTCAACAAAGGTCGAAAAGAATGTAAATATGCAGTATAACGATGTTTGTGTGGAGAAGAAATTTTCGCACAAATCCAATTCGGCTATTTACTTCTCAGCCAAGCTTGCACACGTTTCGTACCAAGCAAAAGTAGTCCAAGAAGATCTCTAATATTCAGTACATTGCTCCGGCTGTACAAATCTGGTAAATCAACTATGCAAGTACCATATCAAAGGACATAGTTAAAATTTGGAAATAACGCAACCTCGAACGAGCGAGTTGCTTGAAACGGATACCCTAACCCAGTTTTATAATAGGTATAAGAACTTTGCAAATTACTGTGGATTGCAGTAGCATCGTTTTTTCCCCGTTTTTGTTTGACTATAGACGAACGGAGCAATGTCATGTAAACTTTGTAAATTGTAAATTCTCGCAAACACATGTTTGTAAATATAGAAATGTATATTTTTATGTTAGGATTAGTTGACGACGACGAGATAGAAGAAACTTCCAAACGTCAGTTTGGAAAGAGTATGTTCGGCTTATACACACAAAAAAAATTGTTCTCGGTCTTCGGAGACAATCTTCAATAATACCTCGATATGAAAATATTCGAAGACTAAGTCAAGAACCCAGCCTATCCTGCTGATTATCTGAGGACTTGTGCCCCGTACTTCTTACCCCTACGATATCCTGCGTGCTTAATTTTTTATTTTTATGTTGGGTTTGGAATCCCCGCTAATGCAAAATACCAATAAGGATGTTATTAACGAAGGTGATTTTCTTAGAGTATTTTTTTTATACAAGGAACTCCTTGTCGTAAATCTGTTATAACAACTGTTCTGCGCTTAGTGGAAAGCTTGTTTTTGAATCTGTTGAGGTCTGACAGATAGAACTATTTTAATTATTTTTTAAGAATACCGTAAACCAACTGTATTAAAAATCATGAGACAACCATTATTTTAGGAGTATACCGGTATACTGTACTGAAAATTTTTTGAAAAAACTTTGGAAAACTATAATTACAATTGCAAGGTTAAGAAGTTAAATGATAGTATCAAAAAATGATGCTGTAAAATGTATAACATAGACATTCATATTTAAGAAGTATATATTGAACAACTAATAAACCAAAGTTAGTTGTTTAAGTGCCCGCGTACCCGATCAGTTTGAATAGTTTGCACTTGATTCCGGAAACCATAGCAACCTGTATTCTGAATTTTAATGTATGGTTGTTTTGCACAATAACCTCCTTTGTGAAATGTACCTATTTTGTACACGTATCTGTTACTGTAGTTCTGGTATCAGTGCTTGTGAAAGTCAAACCAAAGCGTTTCTGTGTATATAAAATCTGTTACTGAGCTTGTCAAAAAATATTAAACTGAGTTGAAGACTCTGATAATTAGTTCATTCTTTGGAAATTCTCAGTTAGTCAGCTCGGGGAGAAGTAAGTTTTTTTGAATGAGTTTGATAGCCATATTGTGCACTAGTTTACACACAAAGTATATTTGTTCGGAAGTATCCATTTCAGAAAGTAACCCCGTTCGTTACCCAGCTTATCTGTTTGACGCGGCATATTTCTCTTCTTTTTTTTACTCCGGATAAATAATAAAACACACACTCTTTCTGTCTATTTGGGGAGTGATCAACTAGGCAAAGGGGAAGATCCTCCAGAAATAACCAATTTATCTTTTAAATTCACCTTTAGTATGTAGACTCTTAAACCTGGTTGGCGCTGCACGGTTTGTTTTTTACTCGGCTCTGAGCAGCTTTTATTTGTTAAAATATTGTAAATGTATCTGTGTTAGTGAAATGTGCACTAAACAAAAGATATTGTTCTATTGAACAATATTATCGTTGCGGGTGTTTTGACGGCAAGATAGTAATGGTTATATTAGTTGGTATCTGTGGGTTAGTGTAGTATCTCAGAATATTTGTGTAAGCGTGCAGTGTGTTTTGCTGGCAAGTTATGAATGTTCAATCAATCGGTAAACCTCCTAAGCAGTTTTCAACTAGACATTTGTCCTTTGTTTAAAAATTATTTTTTCATCTCAAATTAAGAATCAATTAAAGTAATCAGAAATTTCTGAGCAAAATTTTGGTTAACTGTACCATGATTATATCTTAATGTCAAAGAAACTGTTCTGTATAAACAAGAGTTGAGAGACTCTGATGGGAAAATTACTACTTTGTGAAATTTTTTGTTTGAAAATGTATCTATAGGGTGTCACCGGAAATGTGATCAAAAGTATCCAAATCGAGGACCACCACAGACGAGATAAGGCAGGCGTTTGTGCACATAAAAGTTACAAAAGCCAACACGGTTTTGGCAAGTGCGGTTTTTTTGGACAAAGATTTCTATTCAGCAAATGAGTATATAGGATGCCAATAGCCAACTATTGTAAATTGTATTGTTCTACCATCTGATAGAGGAGTTAGTCCAGAACCTTATGTCGGTTTCAATTGTATATTTTTACCCCATCCCCGGAATGTTATATTCTCTGTATTTTACCTGAAGATGGGTTAAGTCGATCCAAACTAATATAATACTTGACTTTGTCAAATGCCACTATACGAACCGCACGCCACTTCCGTCGAGGACTTCCGCCCACCAGCCAGCAAGACGGGTGCCTCAATGGCGGTCTCGACAAAAAGTCACGTTTAAAATCACCCGCAACCGATCCCGCTTGTCGACACCTGTCAGCGCGAACCTTGAAATTATGTATCCCTTGTGTATTCTGCGGCCGCCAGCACGTTTCGATCTTCAACCACCCCAGCGCGCGAGTAATTTCTTCCGGGCCCCCAACGATAACCAAAGCTACCAGACGTAAATAAACACTCAAGTTGTACCGGGCGTCATCCCCCATTTGGGCGGAGCGCGTGGCGCTCGATGCGACGTCTCCATATCTATTCAACGGCAAACCTAGTTTAGCGTGGGGAAGATCCCTTCCTCGCAGTAGAGGTGGAACGTTGAATATTAACCGAGCGTTTTAATCTCTCTAAATTCCAAGGCGATACATCTGAATCTCTTTGAGAGCGTAGCACTTGGATATCACCCGAACCCAGCGAACATCCTTGGGCAATTACATTCCAAGTTCCTGTGGCAGCCCTAAATACTTGTGAGCTCTAGGCGTAACAATGTGGTGAATGCATGGCCCAATTACGTCAAGTATTGAAAAGTGGTCTTGAGCGAATGTGTGTTTTTCATTGGCTCTGAGCCTACACATGCGCGATGGCAGTTAGAGAGTTGAAACTTTTAACTCTAGCACGAAGCAAGGAGATTTATTGTTCGTTTAACTAGCAACAATTGTAAGATTTTTATTATGTAATCTGAAAATCAGATCTAAAAATGGTACAAAAATAGATATAAAAGATTTTTTGTATGCAACTAAAAAAAAATAAAATAACACAAAAGATTTTGTTGTATTGAAACATTCAAAAAACAGGGCTTACTCGTTAATATATTCTGTCTAAAAAGAATAAATATGTGAGAAAGGCAGGGAAGAGAGCCAAGACAGAGTGGTGTGGCGTTCTATCCTCTCCGCTTACCCCATCCGGAAATTGGCGTGATGGTTAGTTAGTTAGTCAAAAATAAAATTTACACGTTTTAAAAAATCGTTTAGTGTATTTTAAAACACCAAAATTTCTAGCGCTAGTCTTAGATGGAGCCTTAAAACCAATCAAACGTTTATAAAGCTCCTGTTTGATTTTCTCGGAAAGTAAGCCCAGCTGAACATTGAATCGATTACTCTGGTATATTTAGTGAATATTTGTAAATGCTATATTATTGATAAAACCACCTAAGGGTACGCCCTGTGAAAGGGTTGTTTTTATTTATATTACTGTCGATGGTTTCGCAGCAGCCGGTGAGATCATTATGCTAAGTTCCCTAACCCGTGTCTCGAACTCGATCCCTGCGATTACGCGTGTATGCATACAAATTCACATCCAAAAGTTGACAAATTACCACCGCTGGATCGTGATTTAATGGGACCCAATAAATCTGTATAAAAATCATGTGAAAAAGATCTATGAGAAATATTTTGACAGTAAGGTACGGCCACGTGGGCCCAATTTCTGTATTATCGGTTGCTATTGACCAATAATATATATTTGCTACTGTAAAATATTTAATTCTTCAGACAAATTTATGATTCCTTCCAAGAAAACGTGTACCCATAAACTGGAAGAAAATGCTGTTTTACGATATGATATATTTTTTCTAAATTACTGGATACCTTTCTTAAAGATATAAATTTTAAAACTATCTTATAATATCTTAAAAATATTAGAAATTTTGCTGACGTGAAAAAATTCGATGAAAATACAATAATATAAACCTACATTAACAATTGTTTGCATTAGAAAACGTAATATTTTTTAAAACAAGTATTATTTGAAAAAAAACCTGAAGAAATGATTCTGAACTGATCTTTTTAATTTAACGCCCCCTAATTTTCTTGACTCTGTACTGCCCTCCTGCAAGCTTCCAAAATCCACAAGGGGGTGTTATATCCTACTTTGATTGACCCTAAGAAAGTTAAAATACGTATATTTATATGATGTCTTAAAACTTATTTAAATAAAGTCAAAAGCATATTATTGTATTAATACTAGGTACGTGAGGCAACATTTAATATCAGTGCATGATGTAAATTGTACACGATCCAAAATCGAGCCCAGGACCTTATTTATAGTATTCTAACGTGCCAACTACTATACCATGAGGCGAATAGTACGCGTATGTATAGGAGGTAGTGAAATGTATACCGAGAACGAAATAACTAAGGCGAAAATAGCACTTTGAGCTTAGCACGCTCCGTTTTCAAATTTATCGTAGAGAAAGGTTAAGAGATTCCTTATCAAAAATGTAAAGCCAGTTCTTTCTGAACGCTTTCGTCTAAAAAAAAATCGACCAAATACCGAGTTTACAGTCTAAAAGGTCCACTTTAATAGAAGGCAAGTAAAATGGATTACTGGAGTATGAATCTAATGGGTATAATAGGTAGGTATTTGCACTTAGCCAAGTGAGGTTACCGTACAAAACAAGTAGGATTCAAATCTATGGAAGAAAAATGAAAAACGTTGTTTTCCTCTTATTCTTAGTGATACAGCTGAAACGCGATTCTCGATTATTATTTGACATAAGAAAATATGCATGCGAGAATATTAAGAGAATGTAAATCGGAGAAAGAGGCAGAACGAATGGACTCAGCTCCCAGGCGATACCAGAAGACTAAAGCGTCAATTCAGTAGAAGACTGCCCCTACCTTGGTCTTATGCAGACTGGAAAGCGAGGAGATAATTCCTGTCGCGGCATTTTCACCAGATTAATGTCAAGAAAACACAAAACAGTTCACCTAACGATTTCACAAACGAACTAGTACACCAAATGGATAGCGGTGTTAATATTCAAGGTTGATTTTATGTTAATAATTAATGCAAAAAAAAAGCGTGATCGACAGATGTAAGCGTATATAAGGAAGCGTGTCGCGAATTGTCACAACTTTTGACAACTGCGAAGCGCCATTGAGGTTTTGTGGATAGAGGACGGTATAGACAAGGAATATAACGTAAATTTCTGAGGACATTAAAGATGAGCAAACAATATACAATATTGATTGTAATAAGTGAACTGGGAATGATCTAACATGACGTACCTAGTGAGTTTAAAGTTTGGCTTTACAAATAAAAAATATCTTATCATTATTTTTTGTCTTTTCAGCAATATAATCGGCAATCTGCAAATGTATTTGCAATTACTGCAAAGTAACCCATGTAAGAAATGATCATTGTCTCAGTTCAAGGTATCTACGCATGAGATATTCACATAAATCTTGTTTCATGTACTGATTGTAATTATACCCAATGGTCCACATTTCTCTTAAAAAATAAATTTAAATCAAACAAAAAATATAAATAACATACATTTACTGAAAGGAATAACCACCCCACACTAGGGGTCTAAAAAAGATAGAGGTATTTTATATACATCATACCAGCATCCGTAGTTTGTGCCTTCACTACCTGTTCAAGTCGGTTTGAGAAAAAATTCGTTTGAAATGAAGTCTTTTTCTATATTATGACTCAGATTCTGCACCAAATGAAAATTTCTACCCCACGCCACGGAATGTGTTATGAGGCTTACACAATGTGAAAACGCTGCAAGAATGGTATCTGTATTTCATCGAAACAAGAACATGAAGTTGTACAAATAACAAATAAATATAGACCATTCAGCAATTCCGTAATACATAGAGTGCAAAAAGAAAGTTTAAAGTGCTAGTAATAGAAGCAACGGAAGGCCAACGACAATGACCAGAGTACGACTCTTATGAAAGAGGACTTGAGTCGGAATAATCTCTTGCATGAGAAGATATATGATGAGAGTAATAAAGGAAGTAGTCAGAGGTGGTATGCAACATACCCTAAAAATGGTGATTTAATTAGAAGATGTAAAATAGACCGGCGATTTTGATCGATATTCCACGATTCCGGTCGTCTGGCTTCCATAAGTCGCAAATTTTCCAGCCATGGGTACATACACCTGACTTGGTAAGAGATGGCGGTTCGCCTAATGGCAGTTGGTCTCGATCCATGCATAAAATATACTTTTAAGAAATAAGTTTAAAGTGTTGCAATCACTTATGTCGAAAATAACGAACTAGGTGGAACGATTTTAGAAAAATCATCCGCCAGGAAAAAATTGTAGAGGTTTATTATCATCTCATTGTAAAACATAAATGTGCCTGATAGAATCGTGTGTGTGTCAATAATATGTGCCTAAAAATGTTGTCTTTAGGCAGTTAGTGGAATTTCCCGCGCGTATAAAAACGAATATTAGCTTATTCACATCCTTACAAGTACGATATGCCCGCGCACGTTATTTTTATTTCTTACTTGAAAATGAAAAACTAAGGCGCCGGGAATACATTATTCCAGGCACCTTCGTTCCTCTACACAGAAACATGTGACATCCAGAGTTTGGTCCCTTTAATTTTTTCCAGTTTAAAAGCACAAAAAATGCATTGTGGGCCGCCGGCCGCCCATGAAGCACGTTTCAGAGAAGGATATTGTAAGTACACACCGCAGCGCCGAGTAGTTACTTTTCTTTGGGCAGCGGGCCCCTTGTAGATTAATTTCGCTGGCACATATAACCATGCCTCGCGAATCCAGTCGTTATCTGTTCTTTGCCTACCGCCAAACCATCGTATTTCAAGTACAACCAGAGAAAAAACTGGTTTACATCATATTTGGGCTTGTTCATTTTTTTCTTCCATCTCCTCCTCAGTACCAGTAAAGTAACTCATAAATCACCATTTTGTTTTCTTCCAGCGGAGCGCGTGGCGCTCCGTAGCAAATAAAAAAAAATTCAAGATCTCCAGCGATTCACTGGTTTCCCCCGGTACATCGAGTTTTTGTGTACAAGCATGTATATTTATTTTTTAAAAAAAATATTACACTCTTTAATTGACTTCTTTGTTCTTGTTAATTTGGAAAATTCCACATTTGAATTGTTTTATAATGAACCTTAGAGCTTGCACTCACCGAGTCTGCAAGTTTGGAATAAAAATATAATATTATTATTATAGCTGGCGCATTTTTATTTATTGAAAAGTTTTATATTATCCGTAGAAAGTCGGAGCGCGAATGTTTGAAATATACGGGAAACGACGTATAGCAACACAGTGAACGATTTAATTTTTTTTGGCTGGGGATTGTTCTTTTTTTTCTTTTTCCTTCTTTACATACGCTCTGTCGTTTTTTTTCGCTCCAGTGCTCTGATGTACAAAGTTTTTCACGAAAATAGAAAGAGTACAAATAACATGTGAATAATATAACTTTATTCGAGTTTCCCGTCCAGAATCCATCTTGTTTACAACTGTCTACCTTATTTTACGATTGAAAACCAACGACTTGTGACAAAAGGCCGGCGGACAACGTTTTTATAGCGAATAACTATAAATCCCTCATTATTTCTTGCATACGACAACGGTTTACGATGTTCCATAAAAGGTTGCTTGTTTTTACTCGCAACTATAACAGAATCGTTTTACATAATAAAACATATCGCGAAAACAGTAAAATTTTCCTGCTATATAAAGGCATACACACAGTGTTCATAAGTTAATAAAACACAATCTTAAAGCATAAATCTTACTGGTTACTTATAAGAGAAAGGGAAAAAAAACAATTTAAAAGTTAATTCTAAATACGATAACCATAATATTATGAAAATGATCCACAAATCATTAAATACATACATAATACATGGCGCTTCCACATAGGTAGACATACAAACTCTGGTGGCTAATGTTACAATGCCATGCATGATGCCGCTCCAGAGTAATTTAAAAGAGCTTTGTATTCCAGAGAAACTAGCTGAAAGACGTCTCCCACTCGATCACTGACATCTGCAGCTATACCGACCCGCAATCGCGCCGGAGGCGCGCTTGCGTGTTGCGGGCCCATGTGGCTTGGAATGCTCTCCCCACCGGAAGTTGCGCAACTGTGAGACGTGAAGTGATTTCGAAAAAAACTCAAGACCCATTTGTTCTCTAAATCTTTTGATTAATTTTGATAATTTGTATTTTCATACTGAAAATTGAGTTTCTCACTCACTAGAATTTAAATTCCCATTTAATTATCAATATTTAAAAACGCGCCCTTAGGTATATTTATACGAACACGGCGCTATAATAAATTATCTCATAATAAAAATACGTAACATACATTGTATTTGAATACTGTAACACATCACAACTTTATCACACATAAGACCATAGCACCCAAGAAGATGGACTTCTGCAGATGTCTCCGAAATGTTGACAACAAACAAACCCCCACAAACACGGCACAACATTAGAAAAGCTGTACTGTATTTATTATATGTATGTGTTCTGTTAATATATTTAAAGAAATGTAAAGCGAGGATTTTTAACTAGTAACAATACAAGTACTTTGATGTTTGCCAATTATTTTGCATTATATTCCAATAATTGAGTCATTTGAATCTATCTGACGACAACCATTTGAAAAAATGCTTAAATTTAAATGGCACTGTTTTTGACGTCTAATCAATCGATGAACGCCGGCTGCAAACACAGCGAAAAAGCACGACTTCATTGTCACGTTCCGCCTGAAGCTGAGTGTGCACGCGAAACGCGGTAACAAGCGATAGAAGGCACTAACAGCCTAAGCGTTCATTTTGTAACTATCGCTCTTCCACTCCATCGGCCGATGTGTCCGAGTAGAGGGGAAAAAAAAAAAAGACAGCAGCCAGCAAACAAGCACAAGTGAAAGTGAAATTACAGTGAAAAAAATGGATAATTTTATGGAAAAAATGTAAAATTCAATTAACCTCCTGCATTGTATTATACAAAATAATGATAATGCAGTAATAAAAAATTCAATTCAATTCATAAAAGTATGCTATTTTTCCTCAATGTTTTCTTATACGTTATCACGTAGAAAATTATCGTCGAAAACCGACTTTTTAAAAAATATTATATGTGATGCTTTCAAAAAACCTCAGGAACCTTATTTTAAATGTTATTTTATAGAGAACTGACATTTAAAAGAGGATTTGTGAAAAAATGGTCACGATAATGTTGACTATGAATACGGGACAGTTTTGTTTTTTTAAATTTTCACGATTTTTTTTTTGTTATCATTATTGTGTCCGTAATTATTTTTTGTTTTTATTTACGGAAAAATAACAGTCTTAATTAGTACATTTTTCAAGATAATTGCATATGTATGTATAAGTCCAATTAACGAATGCTAAGTAATACAACTTTTAGGAAATAAAAAATTAGAAAAAAGAAAGAAAAACATAAGAAAAAAAAGAGATGCACTGCAGGAAAGGTAAGGGACGCCGGACGGTTAGGTTAGGGAAAAGGGAGAAAGATGGGAAAGATACAAGTAATATTTAACATAATTATTATGTTTAAATTAATAAATACATATAATATCTAAGTGGGGGCAATATTTGTTTAACACGAAACAACTACGATAAATGAATGAGTTTTGAATATAAATATTTCTAGGCAATGGGTTATAAAATAGGTTTGTTTGTCGTGTAAATCTGACAAGACAGTTGATGGAAATATTCTCCAGAAGGACTATTTATTTGATAATTTAGAATTTTGAAGAGAAAAGATAGGTCGGAAATATTCCCACGCTTGGTTAGTGAAGGTAAATTGTGGAAAGAAGAAGATTCTTCGTATGAATTAGTTTTATAAATAGTGTTATTTGATCAAATTCATGAAAAAAAAACGATCCAGAGCAATTCAATATATTATAAAAGCATTAAATTGGTACTATTGTAGGCATTCTTAGGACCTAATCCTTCCATCTCTAACTAGATATGGTTTATAGATTAAAAGGCGTTTTTAAATGTAAGTACATAAATATCAAATAAGTTTCAAAAATATAAAAACTAATAACTGGCTTTCTTTTTTCCTAGAATAAGATAACCTCTTAATTACTTGGTAATTGTTTATATTTTCCTACCACCCTTAACTTTCCTGAAAAACGATAAAATAACAAGAATGAGGGTTTTCTTTTTTTTTTTAATTCCTATTATTCACACCGTATGCTTATTTATCTGCCTATAAAATATCTTGAAGTATGTGTGATAACTTTTTCAGTTGGGTTTCATAAATCCGGAACATAATTTAGAAAACAACAAATACTTCTAAGATGATCAGTCATACGCTTCAGTACCAGTCTAAGGTATCACACATGAATTATTAATATCAAAATCACATGTAAATAAATATTTAATGTTGAATGGGAATCAAACGCGCGATTAATTTATTTTTGATATAATTTTTTTGACACCAACAAGGTAATAATCTATGTATAATATTGTGTGTGCAAAAAATCCGTATACCTATTTTTGGTCACGGTTCTCGATCAAGGTGTAAAAATAACATAAACCTACCTATGCCTTATATAACCTTTACTATGTATATAGAAAGTCATATAAAATAGGCGATTAATTCAATAAATAAATAGTGCATTATCTGTGCATTGCTACTTGCAGATACGGCTGTAAATTAACACGTAGGGTGTATATTTTTGATATACTTATAATATCATATAAATAAGATTGTTTGGACGACAGATTAGGTAAACGACAGGCATCCTTGCATCACCTGCGTATTAGCATATCTTGGATTAGTGGAGCGAATCGGCCCAAATACCGATAAATACGGCTTCACATACGAGTGTGCTAATCTAGCAAGGATTACTACAGGACACACGGATAGGCTGTATTCAAATACCAACAATACATTGTAATACAGTGCAATTATATCGGCTCTCAATGGAAACACACATACATTAGGGAATAACTATATCTCACAATTAAGATAACAATTTTCTTACTGAGATTTAGCTAGAATGTAAATAATTTACGTAATTTATGAAAAAGTCAAGCTCTTATCAATAAAAATATGATTATAATTTTTTTTCAGACTAAAATGAAAATGAAATGTGTTTTACACATCGAAACCACCTTGGACAGACTCTGGAGCGTAAGCCGGATTATCTTGCTTTCATGTAATAAATTGTTCAAGATAAACTGCACCTTGTGTACCAATGCAGTGCCCTATGCACCATTTGGTGCAAATAATGGAAAATAGTAGTAGTCTTCTAACCAAAATAACACAACCTATTTAAAATACAAATTTCTGTGGTATCTGCTTAGAATTTTATTTAAACAATGAACAATGTACTACACGCATATATCGTACGTCCTTGAAACAATGGTTTATTAAGGGTTTTTTTATTTTGATGGAGTGTGAAAATGACTGACTCAAGATGAAATACTTAAATATCAGAAATAAATTGCAATCACTTCACTACATATACAACAAACGTTAGATTATAATAAGTGATGGGATTAAAATGGTAATGTGTAGGTAATAGTTAAAGAATTTCAAATCGGAGTAGGCGAAGTGGAACGGGCTTAAGAATAAATCTCCAGTCCTTGTGTCCGGGACAAGCCAATCCTTTATCTGTGTGTCCTGTAACTAAGTAGCCCCATTGTTCAGTGCTCCGTTCTAGGGTGCAGAAAACAGGACATTGTGAACAGAGCAGAAAACATACAGTTGCAGCGTCAAGGATATTTGCTGTTGGGGAGGGGGATAGCCAGTTAGTTCGAACCAAACAACCAGTTGTATCATCAAATGATTCGTGATCGGTAATAACATGTTAAATGTTATATTCTGTCAAAGGTTATAATGTCAATATCACTTAGTTTTGAGAGTATTATGTTTGTGAAATGATCAGAGCACACACAGGGATATTTCCGGTTAGAGACGTGAATACAGCCGAACGATTATTATTATTATAAGTAAAACTAACTTACTAATAATTATGCGATATCGTCGAAGGAGCAGAGAGGGAAGATAAATCACTACACCAATATTTTTTTTACTTATTCCAGCTTAGGAGAAAAAGAGTAAAAATTCCCAGTTTTCCCAAGAGAGTCTGGACGAAAGAAGTCGGATTATAAAAGCTTACATTATTATTGCTATTATTTATTGCTTCGATAAAACAACGTTGAAAAATTAACTCAATAGTCAAGCCATTTAGAAGTTACACGATCACTAACATTCGCACCAATATTTTATATATTATTACAAAGATTTTGGTATCGGATGTAATATCAACAAAATGTTAATCAGTTTTATATGTAGGAGTAGGTACTGAAAATAGTCCAACAGACCAAAGGGTACTCATTTGCAGTGTAAAAGATAGTTTTGGTGAAGTAGAATCGGTTTGTGGTCAAGTGGTTACAGGTGCAGACTTCTGATCGTAAACCCTAGATTCAAATCCCTTTCCATTTTTACATGATGTGTTCAATTGATACAAAACTGATGAATAATGAAATACGGTTGGTTTTTCATTATTTATATACTCTGGTGATAGGTAGTTCGAATTCCTTCCGAAATTTATTCCCTACCTTCATCTATTCCATTCCGATTTGTCACCTGTTTTCCAACCCCAATTCAGTCTCGAATATTCGCTCAGCGCAGCAACATTACCTCGAACTCGTCATGATCCTTTCTTCCTGTTAAATCAAAGACCCGTTCATCCCTCGTTCATTTCCATCGAAATCCCCTCGTCACACTTGCTCCATCTCCAAGCTTCCAGAAACCAATTTCCGAAACTCCCCTCGGTGAAAGTGAGTAAAAGTGTGCTGTGCCCCCTCGGTTTGTGTCCCGCCGCGCCAGTTCAACGTGGTGTTTCCAGAGTATTCCAGGATACTTCGCCCTTCCTGGTGGTCCTTCATCGTCATTTCCCGCCCTTGTTGAGTCCAGCTCTGGTAAGTCCTTCTTCCATTTTCCGATCCTCGTTCGGACAAAGTTACCAGAGAGTTCTCATCGTGGCGGATCCAACGGTATTAATTCAGTTACAGAAAAATTATTACTAATATTTTTTACTCGATAATCCAAGTGATTGTTCGCATCCCTAGTTTGAATGTTTGCTGCAACTCGCTTTGATTGGCCAAGCTCCCATTCCCAGAGAAATTCTCATCAGCTTAGATTCATGCTCGACAGGATGATAAACACAACAAGCATCAAATAAATCATTTAGTTTTAACATAAAAATACAGCCGAATGAATAAAATTTACCAAAAATGTAACTTAAAATCTTTGTTATTCTACCTAGATTTCATCATAATCTGTGATAAAATTTCTTCTGAACGGTGAAACTTTTATTGATTGGTGATAAGATATTTTTGTTAGTAAAAATGTTTTATTTTCAAAGAGAATAGTACAACACACCACTCTATTTTCACTTGTAGTTTTCCTTATGGCATGCATAGAAAATAAAATGTTATATTGCATTAAAAGTTAAAATTTTAAGTAAACTGTATTTATACTAGTCGCCCATTACGTGAATCCATATTTAATTTACACGCTTTATCTCGTATTGATATGTGTAGTAAAATTGCAGCTTATTCTTTGTTGGTAAAAGCTTTTTTCCTGTATTACAAGCATACATAATCATAAACTTAAAATGAATGGAAAGGTATTAAAGGGACGTACAAAAGGCTCACATTTCTGCTTACTTTATGCAGTGAGATGGAAAATATTTATCAATGCACGGAAAGGCATTGAAAAACAGCTTTTTCTATTAAATACAGACAAAGCTAATCCGGGATTAAAAGATAGCAAAAAATGCAACTGAGCTAATGCGCAAATTAAATCAAATTGTTCAAAAACAAATTGCTTTTTAATTTCATTCATAGGATTTCTTGGATAGTTGAAACGGGAGTACATAAGTTTAATATTAGTTCAAAATGTATTTTGACCCCAGGAAATTCTTTGAAGACTCCTTACCTTCATCACGTCAAACCACATGATCTTTCACTAACTGTGGATTATACATTGTATATTTATATATAGTGGTTGAGCATATTAGGTACATGACAAATTCCAGAACCTTTAGACAAAGGTTGATAAGGGTAATTTGTAATTTTATCTTTTAAAGTTGGGCACTTGCCTAATTTAAGCGATCCGCTCGAATGAGTCTTTTTATATGAAATAACCAAAGTTATACATGAATTTTTCTGTAAAAATTTAGCAGAGTAAAAATATACGCATGAATTAGATGTTTTGTAAGCTTTTCGTGTAAAATATCGTATATTGACCGTGTATCACTTATTGCACTGAACTCAAGTGGCTCCGTTTTAATCAAAGCATTAAATTTCAATCACTCTTACTACTTTATAATGTACTTCCCAATCCTTCCGCTCCCAAATACCTGGTCGAAAATTTTGTTAACTTTTCTTAACACGGTGTTTCGCTGCGCTCTTCTCAGAATAGAACACTCCATTCCTTGTCATAATACACCCCCTTTCAACAATTCATTTTCTGTCTAAAGTGCCAGACTCTGGTACGAACTACCCCTTTTAGTAAAAAATGCACCATCTCTGTCTACTTTCAAGAAGAGCCTAAGGCATTATTATCTATCCCCAGTGCCTTGATTTCCCTCCATATATTCCCTTCCTTCTAGATCCTCTCCTCTCTTACTAACAAAACTCCTCTCCACATCTCACATCTATGGTTTAATATTTTCTATTATGTTTTTTTTTCTACATCTTTGTTGTACAAGTACTATCTGGCCACCAATCTAATAAACTTGACCCACTCACACGGCTCTGTTTCTGGTTGGAAGATATTGTTTTTTAGCAATAAGCCCGCCATTGTACACAATTGTACAGAAATTTAAAAAAAAACGAAATAAAATAAGGATATAGAAAAAAGTGCAGCAAAAAACGCACTCCAATAAAGATCGTGATAATTAACGTTAATTATCAATTTGTGCATGTTTTTAATTATGTACGTAAGAAAATATTTTCAATCTCTTTTGATATAGGTATAACTTAATCGGGTAAATCCTTTTTAATTACAGGATCAGGACAGACAGGACGTCTCAAAGCAATCTTGGTAGTGTCGTTTTCTACAAGCGAAACATTTTTCACCGAAGAATATATATATATATAAACCGCAAACTATAATCCCTCTACCCAAAGCCTTTGGTCTGAGTTAACCCTTATCAGCCTTGCTTTAAAGATACTTATATAATATCTAAATATCAACCGATAGATTTGAATTATTTCTTTGTTTTTAAAACCGCCTCAAATTTAACATAACGTTTATTGTATTTAACCTTTATAACTAAAATTAAGAAAAATGTGTTGACGTTTTTGGTTATCACTTTAACGTCCAGTCTAAATGATTTTTTTGGATAGAACTATTTTTTTAATTAATTTTATAAAAAATGAATCATTAACATACGAATTTACAAAAAAGATCGGAATGGATTTAGAACGGGTGGTGGCCTAGTGGTAGCGTCGCCGTCTCTGAGTCTAGAATTCCCCGGTTGGAATCCCCACTCCGCCACGACTTGATTCCTATTTTCAAGTACAAACCACTTAAGTATTACTGAAAATAGTATTCACAAATTGAAATAAGCACAAGAGCTTGTCTCTGTAATTGGTGAGGTATAGCGTTAAGTGTTAATATTATACCTATAATTATTGTCATATTTTTTTCTAAAATTGGTTTGTTAAATAAGGTTTTTTTTTATTTAAAAAAAATTAACATTGCGTAGATTACTTTTATAAAAATAAAAAATATATAAATAAATAAAAAATAATTTGTTAAAAATTGAGTTGTATTTAAATTTTGTAGATTTATAAAATAAAATAAAGCGAGCAGTAATTAATTCAAAAAAAATTAGTTTGTAATAATTCAATGATAAACTAATATGCCAGAAAAAAAAATTGTTTACAAAATCTACAAAACAAAAAATATCTGTAACGTTTTAGTAGTTTTAAGTACTAAAAATACGTCAACTCATCATCGTGCATTGTGAATCATTTAAACATAAAAGTTAGTTAAGGGTTAAATAAGTTGGCTAGGAGGGTATTCACAATTACATAGACCACTAAACCGGGACTGCTCGTTTATAGTTAGAAGGTAATCTGGCCACACTGAACTGAAAAGGAAAAATCATATTTCTTTTCGTTGTGGAAAATTTACTTTTTCTTTCATTACCTCCGAGTCTTGCAACTACCACAGAACGTTTAAATTATTCTCGCTTCTCTGATGTTATGTTAAGCTTTTTTCACTTAATTTAAATAATAAATCATTTCATTTAAAATGAAAAATACGAACTAAAATGAAATAAAATCAAGGAGCTTCTATATTAATGAGGCACAATAAACTCAGATACTACTACTACCACTTTTCCTTATCCTCACCCAATGGTGCATAGGGCACTGCATGGGTATGCCAAGTGGAAAACTCAGATAGTTGGCGCTTAAATCAATTAAAGGAAAGTTAATCTTAACGACAAAGGAATTACAAGATAAAAAAAATACTTTAAAAAATTGTTTTAATTTTTTTAAATATAATTTCTCTTCCTTTTCATTATTATTTGCAAGTTTGTTGAATCTACTGTCATAGAGGCCATTAAATTTCATGAGATTCAATTTTTAAAGAAAAATTACAGTTACAATGTACCCTACATTAATTAAATTCACTTTAAAAAATAATCGTTCGTTCCACGACTTGAACCTGGGACCATTTGATTCCGCGTCAGGTGCTCTGACTACTGAGCTAAGCGACTAACGCCTTCTATAGTCAATTACATGGAAATCAACCAACTTTTTAACGAGGTTTAGTCAAAATTGAAGCTTCATATTATATCGACTGTAGTAGACGGCTTGACCCTGCCAGTCCATTTGTTTTATTTTGTAGTTGCATTAGACACCGCCAGTTGCTCGATCACAGATCAGTACCGACTCGGTAATAAGCGACGTGATAACGATTTCTTACCCATGGATGTTTAACGTTTTCGCGATCACAATGGAACACGCGTTAAAAGTTATCGATCGGGATTATTAAACGAGCGCATACTAGTCGCGAGCTATTTCCCGAGATATATCTTATTCGCACAAATCTTCATTCAATCTTTATTATAATTTAGCCGGTTTTCGGCAAGCCAAAATATTGAGAAAAGCAGTCGAAATAATAAAAAATCAGACAAGCGCGATGATTTGACGTTTGACGTAAGGCCGCGTTATAGCGTGCATCGGCCCCGCTCGGCTCAGATCGGCTATGTTCGGCTATCGATACCACGGTATCGAACGAATGTCACTGTGATCGCTCAAATCGTTAGCAATAGCACGTGAATAGCACGCTTTTAACTACGTCGATAGTTATCTGTGCTTGAGCTACAGAGTACAAATATTATCTTCTCAGAAGAATAGTGTAAAAAAAAAAAATTCTTTCATAAAACGTTTTTTCTTCAATGAAATTCATCCGTTCCTTCAAACATAACGTATTTATTCACTGCGCATACGATGTGTTGAATTTTGTCAAAACGATTTTCTCTGTAAATGTCGGATTAACAAATTAATAGAATTCCGAAGTTTAGTCAGTAACCATATTAGTGTTGGAGGCTTATCAGGTTACCACCGAGTCACTTGCTACAGCCAATCACCTGGAACAGTTCAAATGTAACTGGCTTCATACCGCTGATTTCCTCCAATCGGATAACAGGATCCGGTCACGTCATACATCCGTCATATTCTGTAAACTGATTGGGAACCGGCTGTATGGACGTGATACGAAATTCAAATTTTAAAATTTACTGTTCTAATTCTCGCAGTGGCGGCGTTCAAACGCTTCATTTGAACGGAATTGATGTTGTTAATTCGTGGACTTTCATAGACTAAATGCATTTCTGAAAATAACCTTGTAAATTTTCCCTAAGTACCTACAATAAATGTGTATTTTGTTGTATACTTACTGGGTTGTACTTACTTACTCCAATAACCTTAACAATGATTGCTTACTTAACAAGGCATCAGGTTCTTGGAGTACTACTTGACATCCACTATTGACCATATGCCTTCCGAGAGCCTTAAAAGCATACTCCACCACGTGACTTGCGGCCATTTTCCCATACAAACGTATTCCTCGATTTTCTCTCTGGAATTTAACATTAGAGCAATGATTTTCTCACACATTTTATATATCGACCAGATGCGTGTTTATATCGTCTTATTTTTTAAATAATTTATTTATCTCCTTATACAAATAAAATATTTAAAAAATAAGATACAAACACGCATCTGGTCGATATCTAAAATGTGTGAATAAATCATTGCTCTAATGTAAAATTCCAGGGAGAAAATCGAGGAAAATCGAGGGTGGTGGAGAATGCTCTTAACCATGTTTGCCTTTTTTACAAGGAATCAGGTTTTCGGTGTCCTGGTTGTCCACTGTTGGCAATCCGTCGGCAGTTAGCGTCAGAGCTGCGGGACGTGGACCTGACTTGGGCGGAAGCACGGGAAACGGCAGCCGATTTATTAGCTTGGAGGCAGTTTGTGGAATCCATATACTTCAAATAGCAAGCGGATATGGAATGACAATGATGATGATGAACTTACTGCTTTTAAAATATATTATTTTCATTATATTTAAAATAAAATATAGATAATTTTTGTATAAACACTTTTATATAACAATATTATGTAACAAACATCTTAAATGTTTTTAAATATTGATTTGGTCTAGTTCATTTGGTCATAAATAAATGAACGCCAGGCTGATACCAAGCTAAAAATTGCAAATCTGGTAGCTCTGATGAACTGTCAGCGGCAAGCATTCCAAACAAGGCACTACATCATCAAAATACTTGGAGTCAAATACTGGGTTATAAACATGATGTGATCAATCGTTTATGACATCTCAACAGACAGAGAAGAAATTCCGATGACAGGTCATAAGCCTTGTAAACGACGTCAATAATGAATTCGCTATATCTTTTTTTCCACGTTTATAGTTGTTTTTGCAGCGTCACGTCAGCGTTCTGGTAGGTATCGATCCTGTGTCAGCCCAACCGAGCTTATTGACTAAGCCGCTACACGACCGATGATTTCCGTACTCCCCTGACTTCCTAATCCAATATCGTTAGTGCTCGTCACTACATCCGGAGCCCATGCTACACACACTGAGAAAACAATTATTATCAACATATAATTGGATGGGGGTGTGCAAACGACTCATTGCTGATGCAAGTTAGTATAGCCCAAAAAACAATAATAAAAATAATTTTAAAGGTTCCGATAAAAACAAGCTCAGATGAGATATTCAAACGAACAAAGATTATGTCCATCAAGCAGATCTTTGCAAAGGTGATCTTAATATATGCATACAAAAAATACTCTACAGAACCAAATGATATGTACCTCAAATTAGACACAAAACTAGGAACACAACTATGCAGCTTCATAAACCTCCAAAAATCCACACTACCTTTGGCCAAAGAAGCCTTGTCTATTACTCGAGTAAAGTGTACAACCTACTCCCATTGTCCATCAGAACACTCGAAAAAACACTCAGCATACAAAGTAGCCATAAAAAAATGGATTGTGGAGATGGGTCGTGCACAATTGGAGGAATGGATCAGGCCAAGTAGATAGTCAGGGGGGTTTTTGACTTTAAAATTAGACCACTTACTTTTATCTGTATGATTTTAAAAAAAAATGTATTGATGTTGGGTTAATTAAATTAAGATTGTAGAAATAAATAAATAAACTACTCTTTATCATGGCACCTACCCAGGGCCCAAAATAGCAGACTTCTGAGTTTTGAGAATAGGTATCTTAGGTGTAGAAGAATATAAGTTGTGCGGTGGTTTGACTTTTTAAGAAAAAGAGGTGAGACACAGCAACCCTTAGTATCTACTGTCATCCAAGGCGTTTCGGCTGGCTAGGCTATATACTACGTACGCCTCCCGAGACCCTTAACCGCGCTTGCCTATTTTACAAGGCATAAGGTTCTCGCCGTCCTGGTCGTCCACTGTTGACAATTTGCAGTTTGCGTCAGAGCCGCGGGACGCGGACATGACTTGGGACGATGCACGGGAGCTGGCGGCCGATCGCTTGGCCTGGAGGCAGTTTGTGGAATCTATATGCTCCACATAGGGAGCGGATATGATATGATGATGATGACTCGTTTATATTAGTTTAAAAAATATAATAATGATATAATATCATCATAAAAGACTGAAAAAAGAACATTATACATAATTTAGTATCTTTTTTAACACAGAAAGGTACATAATTTCCTTAAAAAAATAAGAAGAAATCGATACGAATAATTTCCGAAAAATTGTGTACATAAAGGTGCGAATTATTCTTTAACAAAAATTTCGACATTCCATACTTAAAATATTACCGTGTATCTAGTTACCCACTGCGTCACTCACTACGTCATCAATAGGCATCTACGTCATCAATAGACATCTAAGTCACACGTTTCGTGTATTGGCCTAATTGCTGGAGTTTTTAAGCGGTGGAATTTGATAGTAAGTGGTGTTATAAAATTAACATTAGGTAGCGTATATTTTTAGAAAATTTGTATGGAAACGTCCCTGTCTAGTGAATTCTTGATTCAAGTTTATCGGATGATGAATGATAGGTGTATGATTTACACCGTAGCTTGATCATTCAGCGTAGGTACTGATAATATCATTGGCATCCTGGTAAAAGTATGATGACGAATTTTTCAAATTCTGTTTTCGTTATTATTGCAATTGTTTTTTAACAGGATCATGAATAAATCGTTCATCATTATTATTGAATTTTAATACTCGTCCATAGTGATGAGCATACAACTATGTATGAGGCCGCGGGCTTGACTCCCGGCGTGGTCAATTTGAAATATTTATTTGAATGAGAGATTTTTATATATAATATTTAGTATGTTATACCTTGGACTGGAACTGGAGCTGAGTATGTTCCCTTATGTTACTAATAATCTTAGTTCACACAGCACTTGGTGTACCATTAGTAGCAAAATTTAAAATTAATTAATAGTAGTATTGTGTTGTATTGATAATGCTTGTCGTTAAGCCCGCTATGTATGGGACAGTTTACTACACAGTTTTCTGTGCAGTCTGAAAACGGTCCCGTATAAAGCTAAAACTGCATGAAAAACTGTGTCCTAGTGTCAGATTTAAGCTGACATGACAGTCAATGTTTTTTATGTAAACGTTTAAGTAGACATTGGTTTATTGTATGCTTTTAAATACGTAAAAAAACCAATAACATATTTACATTATTAGCTAAATATACAATTTCCTGAGAGCAAACATACGATAATAACTTACAATCGCGTTTCAAAAATACACATATTTAGCGTGTCTTTTGACAGAAGTTTGACAGACTGCACAGTTTTCTGAACAAGAAACTGTGTAGTTTTCTGAACAAGAAACTGTCCCATATAAAGCGGGCATTAAAGAAAAATAAGATTTTTTCTCAGTGGATAGAAGCTTTATCTACTGGATTAGTGCACTAGCTATATCTGTTAGTTGGCGTTCTGACTATATCTACAAGATCGCTCGGTGTACTGGTGTTTTATCTATCTAGATATACACATCTATACGTGCTGACGTCTCCTATGATTGCCCTCCAGCGTATTCTACTGCACTTAATCTGGCACGGGACATTCGACATTAGTACAACATAAACAGATGTCAAATAATTAAATATGTATATTTTTAAGATCGGTCGTAGATGAACACAAAGCAACCCGTCTACAGTTTACGTTTAAACTACGGGATTCGAAACTGGGTTGGAAAGACGTCCAGGAGCTAGCAATAATAGATTAATGTGCACACATAATGACCGAAATTGTACAGATTTTTGTGCAGTCTCTTGTTCAGAATACTGTTCAGTCTATCAAAAGACACGCTAAATATGTATATATATTTCTTAAGCGCGATTGTAAGTTATTATCGTATGTTTGCACACAGAAAATTATTAATATAGCTGAAAATACAAACATGTTATTTGTTTTTTACGTTTTTTAAGGCATTCAATATATCAATATCTACTTAAACGTTTACATAAAAAACATTCACAGTCATACAGTTTTCGCTTTATTCGGGACAGTTTGCAAACTGCACAAAAAACTGTACAGTTTTCAAAATATAGATTTTAAAAATGTAAGCAAGAACGTGTATTCAAACATAATCAAATTTTTAAAAACTAGTTCCTGAAATTTTGTATTAGTTTCATACGTTTCCGTTATTAAGATTAGAATGATGAGAATAATAAGCTACCTAATGCTGATTTGTTTGCAATTGAGTTAAGAACTCTGCCAACTTTGCTGTTGTTCCAGACTAACGTTTCCACGTGAAACGACAATGATTAAATTTGATAACGCGATTATTCCGACATTTTTAATTCAATATCTGACTTGTGAAGCACTCTAGTCTAGTGAATGCATTTATGGAGGCAGCGGCTTATTATTAATGCGTTTAATTAGATTCAAATGTTCATATTCACACATCAGTTTCCATCCACACAAACATGACAACAAGAAACTTCCGAGATAAACACTTTAGTATTTGTTACTTATTTCTCGACGTTAGATTTACGTACAACTTATCATCAAGCCGCAAGACTCATTAATTTATTAATCAGCTTATGCAACTTATCAGCATAGGCTGATTAATAAATTAATAAGTCTTGCGGTATTTATTAGTTTTTTTTTTCATTGGAAAAAAACACTTATAAATTTAATGTAAAGTGCGAAATCTGTAGTTGACCTTATGAACAGCTTACATATATTACAACATACTGTATGTATACTTCATATTATTATGTTCATGGTTGTTGATTTCCAATGCATGAATAAATAAAAAAAATATTAATTGATACAACAATAAAAAATAAATAAAATGAAAAGTGAATACTAAAATATTTTTTTTTCCATACGGTATATTTCAAGTCTGTTACGATTATATAATTGTGTATTTGGGGAAATTTCATAAAAAATATATGGTAAATCTGATTATTATTGATCATCTAAGATCTCATTGTCATCTTATTCTGAAAATGAAACAGCATTAAACAAATCACTACATCTTAAATAGAATTTCGTGTTTTTAGTATTTAAACCAGTAAGATAAAAAATAATGTCACTCAGATATGTTTTGTTTGCTAAGAGATAAAAAAAAAACCCAGTGAAATATTGTTTTCCGATCCTAGACAAACACAACACTTATATTGTATTTATTGTAATTATACTCACAAATCACAAAATACATCCCCTCACACTGGAAACACCCTTGGAAACATTATTCCGATTCGGAAACGCGAAATCAATAAAATTTAAATATGCTCGCGGTGAGATCTTTTATGGGCCCGATTTATGAGAAAAGCGCTCATAAATATTGGATGTTTTTGCTCCTAAAAGACCTGACGCATGAATGAAAGATGGGTACGGTGGCTCAGTGGATCATGTCGACAAGATGAAACATTCGGCTGCAGGTTCTAATCCCTTATTCAACGCAGATATTGCGACGAGACTGAACGAGATTTCACTGGGGTGACTGTGGAATATCGATTTGTTTTTTTTTGGAAATACATTTCTGAACGTTTTGTGAGCTTATTTTTATTTTATTTTATTTGGAAAACCAACAGAGACAAAAAAATGTACACATCATGTTGATTGAAAAATCTTACAATTTGACATCTCAACAGAGACGAGAAGTTTGGAAGGGAATATGGATATCTAGGGTTAAGTGGCCACTTGATGTATTACAACATTCTCAATTTTTTGTGAAATCCAGTTTTTGTCAAGTTTTTGGACACACTCAAAATGTTGTTTATGAAAAAATCTTAAGCTACAGGTTTTCGCAGAATGATCATTAACAATAACCAAAACATAAAATTTTTATATATAAATGAAAATGCTTTTTTTTTTAATGAAGGAAAGAAAAAGGGACGGGAATAGGGAGTGGAAATTAGTATTTAAGAGAGGAATTAAATCGCTGGATGTGTCTTCAATGTGTTTTTTAGTGTAGGTAGTGAAATGTTTGTGTAATTAATATACATAGCTAAGTTCATTGTTATATTATGTCAAACAAGAACGATGGATATAAGAATTTTTATTATAGGCTATTTTGTTGATGGGAATACGAAACATAGTGTAGTGTCTTGTCAGCCTTTCTGGAACATTTATCTTTATTAGAGCTAGGAGCTTAATAGAAATACATACCTAATGTCTGCAAGATAAATGTGAAATATTTAAGAATTGATGTTGTTGTTATGAAAATTCATAAAAAAATATATATGTTTTTATTAAGTTTTAATTCGTATTCATTAGATTCGTGTCATTTAAGCTAACTTTTAAGTTGAGTCTGTGGGCGGTGGAATTTGATAATAAGTGGCGTTATAAAATTAACCCGAGGAAACATATATTTTTGGAAAATTTGTATGGATACGCCCCTCCTAGTGAATTTTTGGTAAAAGATGGAATAAGATACTTTCCAAAACTACGATAATTTGTTTTGAAAAGAACAATATTTTTTAAAAACTGTATTTTTTATTATAAAAATAATTTCATATTTACCCGTTGCATGGTTACCCTGGGATAAGAAGATCATTTGATATTTTCAAAATGAAACTGGGAAATACAAAAATGAACCGAAGAAAATGTATTTCCGAGGACATCAATCAAAGTATCAAATACATGAGAAGTCTGGTTTTAAAATCTCATTATTTACTCTCGTCTTCCAAACCCGACTCTTTACTTTATATACACACACAAACATATATGTACACTACTCTTACTCATACCAGGAATACGTGTATATATATATACAGAAATTCACATGAAATTCCGCATAAATACACTACCACCTTTATAATTCACTACCTTAAGATTAAACGAGATAAAATTACTCACATTTTTATGTTAAATCCTTACACAAATGTTAAATCGAATTTGATATTCCTAGAGTAAAAAAATAAAATTAAAACCTTCACCAATAAAAGATCGATTGCCAAAAATGCTTAATAATCTTCTCAACAGATGTCAGCAGAGAGAAGAAATGTTGAAAATTGTCGAAAAACAAAAAAGTGGCCACTTAACCCAGCCAATGACAGGTTATAAGCCCTGTAAACGCCTAGATAACCCACATTCGTTCCCAGAGTTTCTCTGTCTCGAAAATAAAAATCTTTCAAAAAACAACTGTATTTTTAAGCCAGGGAAATCTAGGCATCTTGACACAAACTGTTACCATGAGTTTTATAAGTGTTGATTTTTATACCCATGCACGTGGAGTGCCAATTTAGCCTACATTCATGAATGATCATTTTATCTTCATGGATCAAATTATTATGACTCACTGCACTTGGTGTACCAATGCAGACCTATGCATCCAAGGAATGTGGAACTAAAGACTTTGATGCATCATTGGGTGAATGAGAGAAAGGAGTAGTAGTAATATTTTTAAAATTGACAATTTGAATACCTATTCAATTCTTAAACAGCATATTTCATACATTTTCAATTTTCTGTAATACAATAATAATATTATGTTTGCACGTTTATATGTATTTATTGTGTTAATAGGTGACTTTTTTTTTATTTATATTTTTTTTAACCACCTCAACAGGCCAGGAGGCCCAATTACAGAAAGGAACAACGACACAAACACCCAGGCTTGAGAAAAATCCCTTTTTTTTGTGTTCTCACCGGGAATAGAACCGTAGGTTATTTATAGTTAGGCACTTGTATGTCATTTTACTTGCATATCAATGTCTGTAGTATTTGGTCCGTTCGATGTATAATAAATAAATAAATAAAACACCGTCGATATTTGCTTCGATGACCAAAATAATAGATCGCCGAAATTTCAGTCGGTTGCCTCAATTTTCCGCATAAATTTCACGGTCGGGAATTGTTAGATGAGATGTAAAGTTTGTACGAGTTAAGCGGTCTTCCATAAGATAAGTTAAGAAGCCAAAAAATCCGAAAATGAGGCCGAAGTTTTTCGATTAAAGTTTTCAGTCACTTTCAGTTTACAGATTAGCTCTCCTTCATAATTCCAATTTATCTAGCAGATTTGGCATTTCTGGTCTTTGTAATGAAAATTATCAAGAACAAGGGTGTTTCGGAATTAAGTTAGTGGTAATGAAAGTTTATTAGGTACATATCTTAAACCTAAAACTGTATTTTTTTTCCCTCTCATAACTTTAACATTAATTAAAAAAGAACCAAGCACGAGTTCTTTTATATATATATCTTGTACACAAAAAAAAAAAAAAATAATATATTCACTCAATAATGCGATTTAAATTTAGTTAAATTGGTGGTGCAATTATTTCCAATATAAACTTATTTTCAAGTCGTGTTGGTATATTATTTTATCACAAATACATGCATGCGTACTGAAAACTTACCCACTATTTGTTGGATACAAAGTATCAATATTATTACATTCAATTTCCTTTATTACCGTCCCTAACCTTTTGTGAAACCTACTAAATATGTGGCTCCCTTAATTACGTCTTACACGGATCTTTACGGTTAGTTATAACTATGATTGATTGCAAATAAAATGTGAGCAAACATTACCTTGTGAGATTATACTACCTGTCTAGGGTAACTTGGCCGAATATGCCCCACGGGGTTAAATGAGGCAGGTCACACCAGAACTTGTCATATCCAATTTTAAAAATTTAAAAAAACGCCCGAGAAAAAATGAGTTTAAATGGCATTAAGTTGTATTTTAGGATGATAAGTAGGTTCATCAGCTTTTTTCGCAGCGTTAATAAAATTTCAAATGCCATTTTTATTAGTAATTTTTGTGAGAATGTTCCGTATAAAAAACATTTATTTGTAAAAAAAAACTCCTTCTGTGATCTAGTAAAATAGCATACTACTTTTAGTTATTTTTCAAGATGATATGTAAATATTTTTTAAAGAAAATATCCCCTTTTTTCAAAGTTTGTTTAATCGATTTGCTAATAAAATAAAACAGGAAACTTTCTTCCTTTAAGTGTTTAAGTGGTAATGTCTTGTTTTTACTAATTTAGTAAATTACACAAATTTCAAGCAACGGGGTCAATTTGACATATTAACTCCATGTTGGAAAAAGAAGGATGAAAACATGATTGAATGCTGTTGAAATGCGATCTCTCTTTAAATGGTAAGACTATGTATGATAGGTGTACAAATGTCGAAATTAGAGCAAAGTGCAAGGCTGAGATGAGCATTATCGACAAAAAAACTAAGAAAGGGCTTTTACGATGGTTTGGTCATGTGGAGCGAATGAGTGATGAAAGAACAGCTAAAAGAAGTTTAAATGCAAGTGCACCTGGATGTAGAAGCCGCGGAAGGCCGAGAAAGATATGGCATGACCAAGTACGACTAGTACTTGAAAGTGAACATGTGAAAAGTCGGAATAATTGGCGTATGTGCATGAAAGATGTATGAATGTAGAGGAAGCAAAGAAAGTCTGTCAGGACAGAGTGGTATGGCGTTTTATCCTCTCTGCGTATCCCTACGGGGAAATGGCGTGATGGTTAGTAAGTTAGTTAGTTAACTCTATGTTACCACACATTGAAAAATTCGTGTAAGAAAGAGATAATTTAATTCACTTCAACTTTTCTCGACATTTCACTATCAATCAAAATACAATTTCAAATTCAGTTATCAAACCAAAGGTTTTATTAATTTTTCTTCAAGCTGGATGGAACAAGTTTTGATATGACCAGCCTCAAACAGTTTTCATTTCCAAAGCATAAAATATTCAGTCAAGAGCGACGCCTTATCAAAGTTTGGTAAATAAATCTTCCCCTTAACAACTACCTTCTAGTTCCCAGGCCTGCAATTTAAGATCCGCACTTTATTCCCTTCGATTGTTCATCTCATTTAAGCAATTTTATTGCCGGCCATAAACTTGGAAATAATTTGAATCGGCATGCAAATTTATTGGAACTTCACCCCTGTAGGATTGGTAAGGGTTTTAATTGCCTGTAGAATTAAAAATAACGAGCTCATTGTTTATCCAAATATTACTTAATCTTATACACAATTAATTCAGATTAAAATAACTACGTATCTTGGTGGTTTAAAAAACAATCCACCTCGTGGCATAGTGGTAGCGTGTTTGGTTGCCATGCATGAGGTCACGGGCTTAATTCCCGATAGGGGTTAATATGAAATATTTATTTGAATGTGATTTTCACGTGAAAATATTTTATAAGTGATTCCTTGGAATGGCGCTGAAGCGTGAAACTGATCATCTTGCCTTCATGTAACAAATGATCAAGATTTACTGCACTTAGTGTAGGTACTAATGCAGTGTTCTATGCATCATTGGGTGCGTATAGGAGAAAGTTGTAATAATAATAGTATAAACAATAAATTTTGAATAGCTATTAAATTTTTTAGTGCTGTAAAGAGGATGGTTGGTATTAATCACATTCTTGGAAAGATAAAGAAATCGCAGTTACATTGGCACCACTAAAATTTAATCCATAAAAAAAAATTGTTTGCTTCACGATCTGGTTCATTCTCAGATGAATCATTTTTTAAATTTTTTTATTATTATTTTTTTTTTTTTAAATATATAAGTGAATTTACAAAGCTTAATAAACAATAATTATACAAAATAATCATAATTATACAAAAAAATCATAAAGCATAAAATAATCATAATCATATACCTCTCCAATAAAAAAGACAAGCTCTTGTGCTTGGTGAGGGAGGTTACGCTAAAGATACATAATAATAGTAGTAATCTAATATTAGTATAAAGTATTAATATAAGTAGTACAATAAGGTAAAATATAAGTAGTAATCATTGTGAGGTAAATTAAATAATAAATCTTGGTACAAGATGTGCAAAATAAACACGTTTAAAAAAGCATAAACGAAGGTACATTGATTTAATAATAAAATATAAAATTATGTAGTAATTCAAACAGGGGTGGTAGAATTGCAAACTCCTGGTTAGAATCTCAAGGTTCGAATCCACAACTTATTTCTTTCTTTCTGGCAATAGTTATTTCCGACTACTTGAAAGCAAAATATTGTGTTTCATAAGACTTCAAATGTTACTCTTATATTTAAAAAATCAGATTTTTATTAAATACCAATTTCGAACTAGGCACAGGAATTTCAAAAATTCGTGACCTAGGTAGCCTAAGACACTCAGTTATTTTTACTATCTTCCTTTCACCCTAATTATGAAGGGTAGTTGAATATCAAACAAGGGCTGCTGACCTTTACCCCTAAATTAACACCTGAGTCGTCCATACCCACCCAGAGCCAGGGCCAGTAATTCGGCGTGTCTTGTGAATTACCCGCCACCCCTTCGTGTACGGGGCGGAAGGACATCTCATTTAGGGGATGATCGCCAGGAGACCAACCCTTTAAGATTAATTAACGACATGTACGATAATTGAACGGCGCAGAAAAACACGCACATTGCTGTTTATTGCCACCCTAGCCGGAATATTTATCAAAACCATAATGTATCTAAAAGTAAGGAGGTTCGTTCTACAAAAAAACTTTCCAGAAATCGTGAGTTTTTACTTTTACTTTCTTTGCCTTATCCATACCTACTGGTGCATAGGGCACTGCAATTGAACACCAGGTGTAGTGAGTCTTGATTTGAATTTGTAACATTAAGGAAAGGGTCTTTAGCTTCAGTGCCAGTCCAAGGTATCACAACAAACAATTTAAATTATTTCATATTTATCCCGTCGGGAATGGAGCCCACAACCTCTTGCATGATAGCCCAACGCACTGCCATTATACGTATTTTACGTGGTTTAAAAACAAAGTTTTCTAACATTGCACGTTGTTTAAAAAATAATAACGAACTGTAATTCTAATAGGTTTTGGACCAGTTTTATAAACACCCAATCAATATACTATTTCGTCACAACGTCAATCAATAAACTATTTTTGTGGTAATTTTGCGAATATATAACTTTTCGTTCTATAAAATGCATGTAAAGTAATTCAGACAAATAAATTCTCATTGGAATCCATCAAATATGGCCGTTGAATATTTGAGAATTCAACGAAAAACGGATCGTTAGAAATCTTAACCTCTCAAATAGTGCCGGTAGATGGTAACGGGCAAATTATTTTACGAGCGTTTCATAAAATGAAAAATCGGGTTTTACGCTAAACATAACTCAAAAATGGTATGAAGAATGAGTAGCGGGTGTTTATAAGACCACCCCTTAAATAATTATTGCAATAGTAATCATTAAATTATTTTTTTATTGTTCTCACACTCCTATCGCTTTAACTGAGCTTTTTAATTAACAAGCCCAATTAACGTCAATAGGGTTCTTCCGAATAACACGAGTATCCTTGAAAACGCTATAAATATTTAAAGTATATTTTTACAATTCCAACGATATAAAACACAATGATCAAAAATTTTGTTCTCATTTATAAATTTATGTTTTAAAAACACGAAATTGCGAGTGACTTTTAACGCCCGTTATTGGCTAATGACGTCATACCCGTCTACCGTGGAAGGCGTGAAATTCATTCCGTAGTGAGCGCCTATATTGCTGTGACGTCACACCGTATGCGCGCTAAATGGAGGATTTTGTGAGCGATTTGAAAAAGCGCTATTTCAAACCGCGCTAAAAAATTCATATGACATCGTAAAAATTTAAAAAAAAATTCCCTTGATATTGTAATTTTTCAATTATTTTTTTAAAATAAAAAATAAAAAATCGGAAAGAACCCAATTGACAGTATCATAAAATTTAAAGTTTTCTTACAAATTGATTACTACTACTACTTTTCCTTATCCGCACCTAATGGTGCATAGGGCACTGCATCGGTACACCAAGTGCAGCGTATATTGATTATTTTATTACATGATGGTAAGATGATCAGTCATATGTTTCAGTACCAGTCCAAGGTAGCGCATTAAGCTGATGTGCATGAGATCACGGGTTCGATTCCCGTAGGGGATAAATATGAAATATTTATTTACATATGATTTTCAAAATAGGATTCTTGAAAATGAAGATTCGAAAATTTTATGCCTGAAAATTACTACTAATCTCCCTTATCCACACCCACTGGTGCATAGGGCACTGCATCGGTACTTACACCAAGTGCAGTGTTTCTTGAACTTTTTTTTATTGCGTGATAACGTAGCGCGGTAGCCAATTGCACTACAACTATGCCACGAGGCGGACAATAAACGCCTAAAAAGTGCCAAAAAGTGTTAAAACCTTTCCAAACAGCTTAAAATTTAAGTTCCAAACAAAAGAACTAGTTTGTAGAGTAAATGAATATAAAAAAACGGAAACCGTTATTTTTATTATTCCCTGCAAAGTTCTAGAAACTAAATCCAAACACCGGATGCTTCTGATAGAGGAAAGCAATTAAAATTTTCCTTCCATTTTAATGCAGCAAAAAAGAGCTTCCTGGGAAAGTTTTCTCCTTTTATTATTCCTAACAAAGTAACACATTTAATCCTGTTTCCAGGTCTAAGAGTCCTAACTTATTTAAAATGTGTTAATAGTTTAATATTTCATCTACTTTTCTCCAACTTTATGCTTATATTACAAACCGATAAATATTATTATATTTCAGAAACTGTTTGGGCCTGAACCAATAATTTCCTATATATGAATGTATATTTGTTGTAAGGTCTCTAATATGCGGAGTATCTACTCACTAATTTTAAATTTTATATGTTCCACAAATTGTCACACGCAAGATGCATTTTTCTGAGTAAAATGTCAGTTGAGAATTGTTGCTCACTCACAAGCACGCCTTGTCGCCCCGCTATTTCCTATTTAATAAACCTGCTAATTTATTATAATAATCCTGCCGCCTAAGCCACGAATAAAGATTGTTGTGCTCCAAGCTATATCTACAACCGCTGATAGCCCATCACCCATCGCTGTACCAATACGAGGAACCAATGTGATACCTACTTCAAGGTTAGTGGAGTAATTTCTTTGCTGTTGGTTTTCCTGTCGATACTTTATATTTTATATTGTGGAAATTATTGGTGCAGATGTTAAAGGTTCTTTGAGTTACACATATACATTTATGTCCTTGTAATAAATTAATTTATAAGGCCATAATTGTCCCGCTTTTCGCTATCCGCTCTACACCATGTAGGGAACTTACAAGCCCGCACATAAACTTTTGTTACCATTCTACTGATACTACTAATTTCCCTTGTCCGCACCCAATGGTGCATAGGGCACTACATTTAGTACTGATCGCTTAGTTTGAATACAGAAAATGATGCTATATTTCAGATGTTTTTCTTTGGAGAAAATACACTTAGTTTTACGTAGTCTCTGATAGAGTTAAAGCAATTCTACGATAAGACATCTCTGTGCGTTTCGGTTTTTTTTTAAATTTATTTACTTACAAAACCAAGACAGTCCCTACAGAATATAATAATATAATCGCGGAAAAGTTTGCATGACCAATAACGGGTTTTGAGTAGTAACAATTGATGTTATATATATTCACACATACACAGTGCCTAAAATAATAAAAAAGGATGGGAAAAGGGGGATGAGAAAGAATAGAAGGATTAGAAAAAATATTACTTTTTTTATATTTAAAAAGGGGGGATTTACCACAAGGTTAGTAGAACAGCCAATAAAAAAATTAAAATACAAGAAAAATAGATAAAATTTTGAAAAGAACTCATAGTTGAATAATATTTTACTACCCCTAAATTATGCTGCAATCGTTGTACTAACGTGATTCCTTTTTCTTTGGCCTCATAAGCATTTTTTTTAAGATGAAAAATACAATTTCTTCATGAAAATACATATCGATTGGACAAGTGGGATGTTATATAACCTACATCAAGTAGCTACTTTATCCAATAATCGATAGGCAAACGCTTTAAAATATTCATATTCCCTTCCTAAAACCACGTTTATCTTTGTTGAGGTTGCATTAGTAGGTTTGCTTTACTGATTCAATCTAATATTAAATTATATCTTTTTTATTTTATTTGGGATACAAACAGATGTACAGGTAAAACATAATATAATTAAAACTAATCATTAACAATAACATGCCTGCCATCCAATTAAATGCATCCGCAAGTAATTTAAAACAGTTATAAGAATCTACTTGTAAATGTTATAAGAAAATAATGTAAATAATTTGTTATCCTAAGTCTGCAAGTTCCTTTATATATTTGTTATATGGGGTGTTAAACATATCAAAACTATTACATTTTTCATCAAACGCCTTACAAATTCGAGGAATCGTAGAATTTTTTCGGTGATTTGTTTTAACTTTAGGTATATGAAAAAGTTTAGGCAGTCTAGTTGGTCTAGGACACGGAAAGAGAGTAGATTAATTAATTCTGGTGAGTCAAATTTGTTATTTACAATTTTATAAAGCAAACTCTGATCATTGATATTCCTTCTAAGTGCAAGGTATTCAAGGTTATGAAACTTTAATGAGTCTAAATAATTAGGGATACGCAAATGAAATTTATATTCAACTTGCTTAAAGAATTTTTTAAATATAAAATATTAATAAGCCTACAATACAAGTTATAGATTTTTTATTTCTATTGCATTAATATAACTTCCAAATAATAATTTTCCAATAAAAAGAAAGAAAAGTTTGGAAAGTAAATAGAGGATATTTATGTTTAGTATGTTAATATGTATACCGAGTGAAATACAAAAAATCTGCGAACTTTTGATCAGCCCTCGTGTGCCTAGAGAGTATTAAGCCCACTTATTGCCAAAGTTACTTTGTATAAGCATTTTAATAAGACATTTGTATTCTTAAGTCGATGTGCCTTCACTGTATGAAATATTATTCTTCTTTACTTAGTCTTATCTTAAACTAACTTTGGAATTGAGTTAAGAAGGAAAATTGTTATTTTATATTTAATATTTTTCTAAAAAAGGTCTCTAGGTACTAAACTAAACTATTTAGCTTAGCTTCTAAACTAAGACAGGTAAAAATGAGGTATTAGGTTCGAAAAGATGATTTCATCAAAAAAAGTCTAGTTTTTTTTATTATTAAAAGAAATTAAAATAAATCCTTGCAATCGTTTAAAATATTGTTCATTCATTGGATTGATTTATAAAGCTTAGGTTGCAGATTCACTTTACGAAATTAATATTTTATACGTCACCAAATATTTTTCATATAATTCGTTGAGATACACACGATACAGTGCTCTTTTCATATATTAGGCAAATGTGTGGTAAAACTATTATTGATAGATGCACTTAAGTCTTAATTAGAGCAGAATGCAAGGCTGAGATAAGCATTATCGACGAAATTAAGAAAGGGTCATTCAGAACGAATGCATGATGAAAGAACGCGAGTGTGCCTGGGTGTAGAAGTCGAGGAAGGCCGAAAAAGACAGGGCATGTTCAGGTAAAACAAAAACTTGAAAGTGCTCATGTGAAAAGTCGGAATAATTGGCGTGCATGCATGAGGAGATGTATGAATGTGGAGGAAGCAAGGGAAGTGTGTCAGAGCAGAGTGGTATGGCGTTTTATCCTCTCCCCCTACTCTAATGGTTAGTTAGTTAAACTGATAAAATAAAGAAAAATTAAACTAAGAGGGAAATTGGAATCCCCTAAGATTATGTTCTGCTTTATCTCAAGCTTCTTGTAGTTCGCTCACAAAGAGATCATACTAGTTATATGCACTGCATCTAGGCCACATATAAGTACTTTGTTCTTTTAGCTCACAGTAACTGCTTTTCTTAATCTTGAATCAGGGTCAGTGGTTGTCAAATCATGTGTCTAGCAATACATCATATTTATTTTTTATCATTAGAACTACGCAGGTAGTATCTATATTATTATTAGCGTAAAAATGATTAAGTCATAGTAGTGTCCGTCAGTGATGTCTGCCGAAAAAATAAATCTCAGTGATGCCTGCCGAAAAAATAACTCCATCAGTTCTTAAGAGTAGGTACCTACTTACAATCATGCCATATTTTTTGCAGACTGGTAACTCTGAATTTATAACCTCAATTCATTAGCAATTAGGTTTATGTGACAGTTGGAATTTTTTTTTTGTATGTCTGGGGTAATACTCGACATTTTAAAGATTTTGCAAGGGGCTAAAACATAGATTTCTTCCATCAGTCCTTCCAGATTCTACTTAGGCCTCGGTCGGGCGGCTCTGTGGGCCGTAAATTAGGTTTCTGTTTGTTGTGACCATCGATTAATTAAAACATGTATTAATCAATCAATGACCGGGACTTTTAGCCAATCAACTAAAGGTGGAACGACCAAAAATTGAGGCGCGGAGGCGCCGAAAAGCCCCGCAGGGCTAGCATTTAACTGTTATCTGCTAGTTTCTATTAGTCTGAATAAAACTAAATGAATTATGATTAAATAAAACACTGTTATGTGTTACTATTGGTTTATTCTATAAAAATAGAATTTACCTACACTACCTGGTTTCGGGAGTAACGTTCTCCCATCGACTGGTGAAAAGACACTAAATTAGAATACAGATGTTATACAGAAAAATACAGACAAAATACAACTCCCTTCTGATGTAAAACCAGCTTTCTATACAACCAATAATATAGGTAAAATTTTATTCAATTCTAAATCCAAAGTCGGCATAATGAACAAGAGTGGGATTTATTCAATTGAATGCGAATGCAATCAAACCTATATTGGACAAACAGCCCGCAATCTAAAAATAAGAATTAACGAACACCGTCGCTGTCTTACTAACTCTAATTTCTCAGAATTTGCCAATCATATTATGGAAAATAACTGCTCTTTCAGTAATCACAACTTAAAAACTTCTACACCAAGTAAACCATGAAGGAGCAAATATGAATTACCTTGAAGTCATGGAAATACACAAAAATCTGAATTCTAATAATAATTTAATTAATAATCAAACATTTCATATATCATCTCCACTTCTAACTATGTTCCCTTTAAAACGCAATTCTCAAATTACTTCCCTAGACCCCTACCCCTCTCAAGACCCCCCTACCCATACCTCCCCTCAAGACCCCAGTACATCAACTGCCACCACTTAGCAAGCAATTAATTATCAATTTTTTTGTACAACTTCTTAGTATTCTACCATCACCACTGTCCCAATATGTGTTTTTTCGATTTTTTCTATCACTTCTATGTATCAATATTTATGTTACCCCTGTGTTTAGGTTCTTAAGTATTGCAATTTAATTTTTCTGTATTTTTCTGTATAACATCTGTATTCTAATTTAGTGTCTTTTCACCAGTCGATGGGAGAACGTTACTCCCGAAACCAGGTAGTGTAGGTAAATTCTATTTTTATAGAATAAACCAATAGTAACACATAACAGTGTTTTATTTAATCATAATTCATTATGAAGTGTTACAAAGTGAATGCCGAATCAATCAACACTGAATAAAACTGTTCAAAACTAACAAAACATCACGCCATTTCCCTGAACAGGTTGGTAGAGGCATACTTCTCTTGCTTCCTCCACATTTATACAACTTTCATGCACGCACGCCGATCTTTATGACTTAGAAAAGTGGTCTCGTAAAAAGCCAGAACCAGTGCAGATTTTCTATTTATGAAATATGGATGCATTTTTCGTAATCCCTATCCCTACCCCTGGGTTTTTTCGTAATCCCTATATAGTCCAGAGTTCGATTCCCGAGAGTGTCAATATGAAACATGTATTTGAATGTGGATTATGTTTGTCTAGGTTATTATGCCGCGTTCGTGGGCTTTGTGTTGCCGACATTTTAGAGCACATTACAGTATCCATCTTCAGGGCTGATGTATTAGTCTAAATGAAGGCAAAATTATCAATATTACTCTTCAGTTTTATTAGTTTTACAAATTCAGATACTTAAAACTTCTATTTAAGTTGGAAACCACTGATTTCGAGTCTACGATACGTAAGAATTCCTAGAAACCAGATTTGTTTTAATGGTATCGTAGAGAAAAACATAAAAACATATTTACGTCTGGTGGAGCACATTTTTCTCAGAAGTTGAACCGGTTTAGCTGTAAATCAGTGCAAGTTTGCATTCTGTAGCAGTTTACAAACCCCGCAGGAAACAGAACCCGAGTTCCACGACATGATCAGATAAACAAGACCCACGGGACTCGGCTGTCGGGGATCCCAACAAGAGCTGGTGACCTGGTGCATATATTAAGGCAGAACATCTTCTGCTGAATTCTCCTGCTCTGAGAAACTATCTTATTCTGTTGTTTCAACTTGATTTGGAAATTATTTGTGGCGCAGTATAAAAATAATAAAACAGTTATTGTTTATTCGATTATTTTTGGCCCTCCTTTTTCTTTCACACAATGGTGCATAGGGCACTGGATTGATACACCGAGTGCACCAAATCTTGATAATTTGTTAAATAAAGGATAGACCATCAGAAGTATCACATATTATGAAATATTTCCATGTGAAACGTTCTAATAAATGTTTTAAAAATATTGACCCCCATCATGAATCGAACCCGCAACCTCATGCATAGCAGTCCAATACGTTACCGCTATACCATATATGTACAAGATAATATATAATATTATAGCCCTTACAATAAAAATGATAAAAAAACTATCCTTTCAACGATTAAATTTGGTTGTTTTTTGTATTTACTAAAATGTAGGCATATGTATCCTTATATAATTTTTTTTAATAAAAGAAACTTATGATAGATATAGGTACCTACCCAGATATCACATACTTTCTTTTTATTAATATTTATATACTTTTAAACGTAAATATTATTTTTTTATAAATCCGTAATTTAAGGTAGGTACATATAAGTGTATAAAACAATTAACTACAGTAATCCTTTTTCTGTAATATTTGGAACGTATAAAAAACACCTAAATACAAAAAATGAATAAATATAAGTTTTATAGCAGTAATATTTCAAATGCATAACTTATGCAAGTATTATCTCATGAATTCGGTGCATCAAAAAATTGTATGTTTAACACTAATGGAAACCAGTCCATTACGACCTGAATTCATTCTAAAATGGTAAATTAACTAATAATCACTTAAATGTATGTAAAAATATGTGCAGTACAGATATCGCAGTAAATCCCGGCGAGTGGTTGAATGTAATAAAGTGAGTTTGGACGTAAATGTCCGCAGAGCGTAACCGACAGGAGACCAACATGGCGACTAGAGTACTGCAGGGAATGACATTTGGTATGATGGATCACCTGACAGGCGGCGAATAGACCAAGTTACGAAATATCGCTCCAATATCCACCATTTTCCAGCTGCGCTATTTTTACTCTGCTTATCAAACATATTGGCATATGACTCAATCAAACCCTTTCTCTATTTTTGAATTTCTGCGCAAACGTCAATACTCAATACACCTATCAATATAACCACAAAAAAGTATTTTCTTTTATAAAAAGATATTTAAAATTTGTATGGAATCGCCCCTTCTAGTGAATGGGGTTTTTTCCGATTTTTTATTTTTAACTTCAAAAAATTGATTGAAAAATTACAATATTAATAGAATTTTTTTTTTAATTTTTACGATGTCATGAATTTTCTAGCAAATAGCGCTATTTCAAATCGCTCGCAAAATCCTCCATTTGGCGCGCATGCGGTGTGACTTCACAGCAATATAGGCGCTTACTAAGGATTAAATTTCACGCCTTTCACGGTGGACGGGTATGACGTCATTAGCCAATAACGGGCGTTAAAAATCATTCGTATTTTCGTGTTCTTAAAACATAAATTTATTTAAAAAAGAAAATTTTTGAGTATTTTGTTTTATATCGTTGGAATTGTAAAAATATACTTTAAACATTTTTAACGTTTTTTAAGAATATTCATGTTATCTGGAAGAACCCCATTCTTTTTTGAAGTGTAGATGGGTATTTTTTTCAAATTTACTAGCTTTTCAACATATAATTTATAATTTTTTATATTTGTGTATTTGATAAGCAGCTCAAATATACTAGAGCTTGCTGACGCATTAACACATTTTTTAACAAATAGTTTTTTCTGCAAGATATGAAACTTCTTAACAAATAGTAAAGTTTAAGCCAACTAAATACGCGCGTTTAATAAATAAAACAAAACTTTTAACCAAAGTTCGTAAGTTTTCTCGGCTTTCGTAATACACGAGGTTTTCTGGGTAATGATGCCGTGTTTGTGAGCTTTGTGTTGCCGAAGTTTCAGGGCACGTTGCAGTGCCCATCTTCAGGCCTGATGTATAATATAAGTACATGTAGTCTTGTTTGTACCGTGTCGCAGTCGGGCTTCAGACTTAAAACCCGATTGCGACATGGTAAACATACATTGCCTGACAATTTTCAATTCAAGCATAACAATATAATATATGAAAAACTATCCATCTCTGAAAATGGATAATGCTTGGCCGCGTAAAAAGAATGCTGCATTTTCTTTCAATAGAAAAAATGTATCCCTCGGCGAATGCTAACAATGGACTATACTGTATGGACAGTGCTTTATTTCTTATTATTTGAATGGACTATATATTATGGAGAGATAAAGAGCGATAGATCATGATAGTCGGGGAATTCTCTTTGGGAAAATATTCAGACTATTATTCCTTCCTTCTGTCATATGAAAATATGTGTAGGGTGACCTATGCGGATCAAAACACAGTAAACCTTAGTAAAACACAATTATAAAATTGTTTAAGTTAGTAGATCTTAGTTGTTTTTCAAATAATTTATTCTTAACAATACAAAAAATGGTTTGGTACGAATTCACATAAAAATTGAAACACACATGGAATGAAAAAAAATGTAGAAGTGTGTCTGTCTGTAAATGATAACCATCTTAACCGCTAGACGAATCGATATCATATGTTCGCAGAATATATTTTGAGTTTCAAGGAGTTGGAGTCAGTAAGAAGGGACCTATTTCGACCTCTACTTTTTACTAAAGACATTCTGGAGAAAAAAACTTTTGGTTGTCTGTAAAGTCGGTTTACGGACGATAATTTTACGTGATAACGTCATAAGAAAACATTGATGAAAAATAGCATACTTTTATGAATTGAATTGAATTATTATTACTGAATTATCATTATTTGTATAATACGAAGCAGGAGTTAATTGAAAATTAATTTTTTTTGCATAAATTATCATTTTTTTGCACTCGTTAATTTCACTTTCACTTAGTAGCTTGTGTGCTGCTGCTGTCTTCCTTCTACTCGGACGCATCGACCGATGGAGTGGAAGAGAGATAGATGCGTCACAAACCGAACGCTTAGGCCGATCGTGCCTCTCTATCGCTTGTTCCGCGCTCTCGCTTGTTCCGCGCTCTCGCTTGCACACTCGGCTCAGGCGGAACGTGACAATGAGTCATGCTTTTTCGTGTGTTGTGACGTTATAATTAGGCGTCACAGTGCGAACACGCACTAGATAAGCACGGTGTATAAATTCGGGCGCAGTACTTTTTTGCTATAACTTTTAGGGACTGGCGAATGAGCCAGGGCCAACTCTTTTCTGCCTCGGACACCGAGCGGCGCGGGTCACTGCCGCGCCGTGTCATTTTACAAGTGCAGTTTTTAGACATTGGAAAGGATTCATAAATTATGTAAGTACCTCACGAGTCCTATTTAAAACCGTAACCACAGAGATCTGCTAAGCATCGTACTCATTGCGACATTTTTCCACAGGAATCCTTTCCTTTTTCTTCTATTTATTACTTCCATTTTTCATCTTTTATTTTTACTTTATTAAAAATTCACACAACCACCACCATTTTGAGTTCTTGTGATACAAAAGAACTTTTGTGTACCATTTTATAATTTTGATGGCAATTCCCGTGAGAGGTTGACGGTATTACTCCGCCACGAGGAATGTGAGGTTTGGATGGTATGCAGAATATCGCGGAGTAAAATTCGCATTCGATGACTGGGAGATCTACCCCCCCGACGGAAGTGCCGTGGTCATCGCAACGAGCACAACATGTCCGCTGTTTCGCTGATGAACCCCCCGGTATAGCCAGACAAAAGGATGACGCAAAGGAGGCTCGCGAAGGTGCAGCTGCGCTGAGGGCGGCGCCTAGGCCACGCGCCCATCCAAGTCCACGGAAGAAGGCGGGAAAATATTGAAGATTCTCATCATGTTTTTTTACCACCGGATGTAATGAAGTGTCAACGGTCTTTAGCTTTGGTCCATCCATGTCATCATTTTCAAATTGAAAATCATCATTTAGAATAATTTAATAATTGCTTTGCATTCCTTAGGAGTATTAATGTTTGCCCAATATGTTTGTCGCTAGAATTTCTTTGTTGCAACTAAATTAGGTTTCTTTGGTTTGTTTATAAGGTGGAAATCCGCCTAATATTTTGTTGGTTTGCGTCTGAGCTGCTTGAAAACGCACAGCGAAAGAGTATACTTGTATGGATTATTATATTTTTATTAAATACAGATATATGTCAGTCTTTTAATATAGGGACTGCGCTTGGCATATTATTAAAAATAATTCCAAAGCATGGCCCTATGCAATATAAACCTTGGTTGCTTGAGCGAATTTATTCATATTGCGTATTACGAATATGTCCAACAACATGCGCTAGGATTGGTCATGCACCTACGACGAGTTCTAGGCAACCAGTAGGCATGGTATCTTTTAATGTTATAATTGAGGGGAAATAAAATTAAAAAGAAAAATCAATAAATAAATACACTCTTCATTGTGTGGACATCCGTATGTAGACGTACAGTATCTGGCGAGGCATTCCCTGTTATAATTTTTCTGACAATTTCACCATTGTTTACAACAAGGAACTTTGTGAATCGAAAGACACACATAAATAACTTTGTTTCTGAAAACAAATCATGCTTTCTGGAATTTGTCCAATACAACATTTCTACACACTCGCAATACGTAAATTATTAACAATAATAAAATTTGTATACATAGTTTATCATGTTTGATATCTTAACTTCAGCGTATGATCAGAAATATTAGACTTTGGTATTCCTTGGCCCTATGCATTGTACCAAATTCATCCGTCCACGTCATCGCGGACCGGTCTGGGTATCCTCTTTCTCTTCACTTATGTCTTGATTCAATTTGTTCCACACACATACAACAAACACAACATACACATGAATTAACTAATCAATTTGTATACTATTATTGTTTGCTAACTTCACATTCAGAAATTTGTCTTTGTACATTGTGTTGTCCACGTTAATTGGTTGTTATGTTGCTATAATATGTTACCTCAAATTGAAAATTTCTTAGTCATTGTACCAAACATAGCACTGTATGCAAAGACGTGGACATGTCTTGAAAAGTAACACACTGTTATATCTACATCATGTATATATATAATATAATATGAACAAATGTACAAACACAACAGCTGATGGAGTTCTTTGGAAACAGCCACAGTTGAAAGTTATGCAATGTATCATACCGATATAGATATTTAATGAATATTGATGTAGGTATTAGTACTTGAAAATGATCAAACACAATATTTATGAATGAATAAAAAGTTTTACTTTTTTTCTAGATCATTTGTTTTTTTTTTTATTTTTTTTTTTTCATATTGGAGTTGCATTATTTTTTACCTTGCTTATAATGTACAAGGTTTATATTTCAAAATTGGAATTTCTGTCAACAGGCCGGCTTCTCGTGAAGAGTTTTAAGTGGTTTCCTCTCACCATGAGCAAATGCTGAGAAGTTCCTGATTGGCCCACTTTAGAATTATCCTTCCTGATCCCAACAAGCTAGATTTTAAATTAAAGCAGAATTTTTGAAAAAAGATCATTTGGTTTAAGTCTAGTAAGATATTATACTTTAGTGATAAGAAGACATCTACATGTAATGAATTTTTAAAATGCAAAGGGGCATCTTAGTTTTTCTAATCTAGCTTCTCAAACCAAAGAGAAAACTGCTTCCCTTATGGGAACTTTTATAAAGTTTCTCTTGGATTTTCAGAACGCTAACGAATAGCTTCACAAGAGGAAAGCACTCGAGTGCTTAGAGCTTTATATTTAGTTTGACTTTGCTCATGGATATTGGTATCACCTTCAAAGTTTGTTAAGCATCCCTTAAATTATTATTCAATGTATCGATTGGACTAGTAGAAAACCGACAAAACGATAATGCGAGTTAATCCCACTTTATCTTGTATAGTTTCCAAACTGTCCTGTATAAAGCGAACACTATATGGAATATTTAATGATCGGCGCGACGTTTGACTGACCTGTAGCTCAACCACAGATAACTATCGACGTAGTTAAAAACGTGCTAACCACGTGCTAACGCTAACGATTTGACCGATCACAATGAAAATACGTTCTATACCACGTTCGCCGAGCCGAGCACTGCCGATCTGAGCCGAGCCGATGCACGCGATATCGCGGCCGTACGTCGAACGTCAAATCACGCGCTTGTCGGATTGTTTATTTGTTTATTATGTCGACTGCTTTTCTCAATATTTGGCTTGCCAAAAACCAGCTAAATGCAATATGGCACTCGAGAAAGATTGAATGAAGATATGTGCGAATAAGATATATCTCGGGAAATAGCTCGCGACTAGAAGCGCTCGTTTAATAATCCCGATCGATAACTTTTAACGCGAGTTCCATTGTGATCGCGAAAACGTTAAACATCCATGGGTAAGAAATCGTTATCACGTCGCTTATTACCGAGTCGATAGTGATCTGTGATCGAGCAACTGACAGTAAACGTTTTTTATGTAAATGTTTGTGCTTTTAAAAACGTAAAAAACAAATAACACATTATTATCCATATTAACAATTTCCGTGCAAACAGACGATAACAACATATATATATTTAGCGTGTCTTTTGACAGACTGTACAGTTTTTTGAATAAGGAACTGTGTAGTTTTCGGTTCCGCATATTCCGCTTTTTGAAGTCTTTAACATTTAATAGTGATATTTTCTTTGAATTTTTTTTTTGTTTTTGTTTACAAAACAAGAGTTATAATATGTTTTTTCCCCAAAAATCCATATTCCACTAAGAGAAATAGATTGATTACGGATTCGTTTTCTTTTATCTTCCGTTGTGGTTGAAAACAAAATAAATATCGTGTTTTACTCGAATCCGTCAGTGTTTCTGGCGTAAAGTGGGAAGGTTATATAATATTACCCTCTATGCACTCCGGATGTTAAACAAATCACGGAGAAGTGAAGAAGGTTGGCTGTTGTCTTCAACTCCGATACTTAGCTGATTTCTCGGGGGATATCTGATACAACGAATTATGAGAAATTCATTTCAGCTTTTCTGCAATCTCACAGGAACTTTAAATATACATGCATACACGATCAAAAACGGGAGTTCTACCGAAATACTTTTTTTTATTGCAAATACAAGATTAGTTCGTGATTTAATTATTTGAATATCTTTTTTAACAAATAAAGAAATTGAAAGTAAGGCTAAAAATGTAAAAAAATTATTGCTCTAGTACAACATTCGAGGGACTGGGTAGCGTCGCGGTTTCTAAATCCAGAGATCGTCGGTTCGAATCCCCACTTCGACACGACTCGATTCCTATTTTCAAGCACAAGCCGCTTAGGCGTTTTTGAAAATAGTATTTACCAATTGAAATATGTGCAAATATCATAAGATTGCATAGATTTCTTTTTAAATAAAAAAAAAAATGTTTATAATTAATTAAAAACCAAAGTTCTTTGAAGTATTTTTGCTGTAAAATTAAATAAGCGGATTTTTTATAACTAAGATGAATAAAGGGTAAAAATACAGTTATCGTAAAAAACGTTGCTTGCATTTTCTGTTTTAAACAAATGTTATGGTAATAAAAAAGTAGATAAAGTAATAACTCAAACGGGGCCACTTGTGTACTCTAATAACCATTTTAAAGGCTTGCGAATTCGTTTGGGGCACTAATGGCGGGAAAACATAAGTCATACTGTGCTTTAATGGATAAATTAGAACTTTCCCTCGCATAATGGTTTATTTTCCATAAATCTAATAAAAATTCCATACTAAAATGGTTATATGTTCCCCCTTTACTTCGCGGAATTCTCTCTCACTGTGATTATGGGACAATTGTCCGTGGTTACTACTTCTTATATCTTATTCCTCGCTTATCCGGACCCGATGGCTCATAGGGTACTGCATCGGTACACCAATTGCAGTGTATATTGATCGTAATTTATTACATGAATGTAAGATGATCTGTCACACGCTTCAGTACAGCCCGTGGACACTATGGTACGAGGCTATCCGTAGTTATTTTTGCTGTTAAACGATGTGAAGAAGATTTTTTTTACAACAATCAAAAGCTGTGATATAAAAAAAACTGATTGTTTCAGTAATTTTGATAGGAAAATGTATATTTTAATACGGATTGCCTTTGTACTTACAAAAATCTTTTTGTCTACAAATATTTGTACACGTCCTGAATGTCGTTAAAAAATCAACGATGTTCAAGATACTTCTTAAGTTTAGTGACAAATCATCATATTATGACAAATTATGACAAATCATACATTTGATGGACAATGTCTATTTAACCTCCCTTTTGTTCATAACTTTCCCTTTTGCCTTTGCTTATGCACCATCTTCTTCTTCTTTCACTACGTTCGCTCCTATGTAGAGCATGTGGACATCACTAGATCCCTACAATATACTTAAGTTTGTATGTTGTCATTTATTAGTTGCCTAACACATTTTGTGCAAAGCTCATTCGTAACTATTTAACAGCAGAAATATATTTTGTTATTATGTCTTCTACATAGACTTCTACATAGACTAAATCATTGACTTTGTCGAAAGCTCTCTAATGAAGGTGAACAATACCCTTACAATTTATAAAAACAAGTGCGTAAAACCTTTACGATGAAAACAGATGTAGAATAAATGTCAAAGTAAAAAACCTTTTAGGTTTAGACGAACTGATTTGTTGAGATAAAAGTTCCAAAAAAAAACACTCAATACTGAGTACCTATCTAAGCAAATAGTATTTTTCTTAGAGTAGTTTTTTTGACGATTTAAGCGAAATAATTATTTAATATTATTGATATCCTTACAGAGACAGAAAAACTCTACAAACGAATGTGGATTATCTGGGCGTTTACAGGGCTTATGACCTGTCATTTGCCGGGTTAAGCGGCCTGTTATTTGGGTGTACAGTAAGAATAACAATAAATTCGAATTATTATAAACGTAATGTGTAAATTACAGAATAAATAAATATTTTTGCCATGAGATATTATTGCTGGAGTTATTCATTGTTCCACCCTTTCTGGGCCATGTAATTTGCCCAATCGATCATTTTATCTTATATGTTTTAATGCGAATAATGTCAAAATAAATGTGAAATACATAATCCAATTGGCCTAATGGATCCTAAATTCATAAATTGTCAAAAAACTTATGCCTTGAAATATCGCTCATATACTTTAAGCCAAAAATGTATTAACTTTATAACTTGGTATTATATCACATGGGTTACAAAATTCCAATATTGGATCCTATAATCTTCTAAGTGTGATGATGAGCACAAAAAATATCATAAAAGTTAACGGTTTCCTAGGTTTTTATAACTTGATTATGGACATTTAGTTTAGTTCCAATAAGATGATTTTATGAAATACTAAACAAGGCTTTTATGATACGTGAAGTGAAAACAGTCACTTCGCAACATGGTTATTTATTTATTTTATTAATTGATTTTTTTTAAATATATTTAGGCGTACTATTGGGAAGAGATTTTTACACCTATGAAGATATGGAGTCAATGTTGAGAATCTCTAGTCTTCAAAAGCGTAGATCTAACATTGATTCCATTTTCATATTTAGATTTCTAAATGGCATGATAGGTGCACCATCTTTACTGACTCAAGTGACTTTTTGTATTCCAGTCCGTAGGTTAAGAAATAATAACGTGCTGTTCCTTAGACACCACAAAACTAACTATGGTTTTCATGCCCCATCGTCTCGATTGTGTCGTATTGTAAACTCAAGACGAGATCTGGACTTCTTCGGTGTAAGTCCATCAAGATTTAAACATTCACTGAAGTAGACCCGATCCTGTCTAGAGTGTGTCCACATTTTATTCTAACTGTCTTAGCTTAACCAATTTAATGTTCTGTTACTTATTTCGACCGCTTATTTAAAATTGATTTTTCCCGTAAATACAAATAAATAAATACTAAATACTAAATAAAAATTATCGTAATAACTAACTATTACAATACGTAACAGAATCTCTGACGATACAGATGTTTGTCACAGAGACTCAGTTCAGAAAGAATGTTTTTCTAGCTACAAAGGTTATTTGAGCGCTCAACTCATTAGTTACATTTATTGATATCTCATTTGTTTTTAATTTAAGATTTGGTTTTGTAATAATTATATTTTGTTCACGCATGTGTTGAGTTTTTAATAATTGTAATGTGTATGTTTTAATGTATAAATTGTAATGTATATATGAGATTTGCTGATAAAATAAATAAATAAAGTACCACAGGTATTTACAATCGGGCAACTATATTTTGGGTGGGGGTTGATTGATGACGTCACGCGACGTCACGATGATAAGTGGCAGAGAGAGTATAGTTGGCCGAGACCAACACATCATTTTTTAACCCACCACCTATCAACGTCAACAGTTTATCTCTAGAGAGCGTGTTGAACCTCACAACTTTCTAGATTTATTTATTTTCACAGCCTTGCTGGCGTTAGAAGAGAAAATATATATTTTTTAAATGAAATAATGGAGAAAAATTACTAGCCTTATTTCACCCACATAATATAATAAAGCCTAGTTGCCATATTTCAGAAATTCAGGAAATACACCCATCGGATTATTATAAAGAAAGCTTTAACGTATTGGAAGAATAACTATTTTAACTTCTACTTTCCCTTATCCGCACCCAATGGTGCACAGGGTACTTCATGGTACACCAAGTGCAGTGTATCTAAATTATTTTATTACATGAAGATAAGATGAACAGTTTTGCGCCTCAGAACCAGTCCAAGGTATCGACATGAAATAATATTAATATGAAAATCGCATGTAAATAAATATTTCATATTGACCCCCAATGGAAATCGAACTCGCGACCTCATGCACGGTGGCCAAATTTGCTACCACTATGCTACCAGGCGGACGTATATGAAAGCTTCAATTTTTTATATTCATAATTTGCTTAGAAAATACATCAATTTTGATCAAAACCTTCAAGGCGTAGATTTCATTTTATTTTGTATTTTATTATATTAATGGAAAAACAATAGTTTTACAAAGTCTATTTTAAAAATAATATTGTATGTTTAATTACAATAACAGTATTACACAAATATGAAATAATTAATGTAAAGTATTAACAGATTTTAGGAAATAAAGAATTCTAAATAAAAAAAATTGCAAGAAAAAAATGAGATGCACTGCAAGGAAAGATAATTTTATTTCGTTATAATTATTGCATACTTAGCTGTTTTACTTCCTTATAATTGTTTGCATTTTCAAACGCTTTTCAGGGACCATCGGGGCAGTTCACGTCAAAGGTACGAGACGTGGACCTGACTCGGGAAGACGCATAGGAGCTAGAGACACAAGGGCATATAATCCCCAACTACGGGACGGTTCGTGAAATCCTTATGCCTTAATAATAAAATAATCTAATGGATACAGAAGATAAAAAATAAGAAAAACTGGAGATTGGAAAGATGGATATTTCCACTAGTGTAACGCACTGTTACATCACCGTCCCCTAAAGAACTTTTTACCATAGATCTTTTAGGGTTAAGCAATTAGACTATTTACCATGGAAATTGGTTTTATAAATTTCTTCGCATGTGTGGGGTAATAGAATATTCGAATACCCATAAAAGATTTTGGTTTCTGGATAAAATTGCTCTGCTAAATGGGGTAAGCATAATACATGGGAGGAGTATTTCCGCGAGCGACACTGAACACTTCATTTTAAATTCAAAATCATAAATATTAAAGTTCTGCCCTTATCTGCAGACAGCCCCGGCCCACAGGAGGCGGGGGGGAGGGGGGCGGAACGTCATGGCGAAAAATTACTTTCATATTTCCATCCATACGAAATTTTCATCCATGTTACCCCTTTTTACGAGCACCTACAGCAAATCTCCAGTTGCGACGTTTCAGATTAACGACAGTTCGCAACTGAGTCATATGGATTGTGTGGTGTTTTTTTCGGATTATTTTAGTAGAAATTCAATAGGAATATTAGATATAGATTCAAGAAATACAAATAAAACAGAAGAAATTCTTGTTCCTATTTATATTTTTTAAAGTTTTATAGTACTATTTTTGAGTGAAAACGCCTTAAGTGCTCTGTACATTAAACAGTCTAGATTACAACTCGTCTTGCGAGTAAAATTAGTACCTTGGACTGGCACTGAGGAGTAAAGCCCGCTATATATGGGACAGTTTACTACACAGTTTTCTGTGCAGTCTGAAAACGTCCCGTATAAAGCTAAAACTGCATGAAAAACTGTGTGCTAGTGTCAGATTTAAGCTGACATGACAGTCAATGTTTTTTATGTAAACGTTTAAGTAGACATTGGTTTATTGTATGCTTTTAAATACGTAAAAAACCAATAACATATTTACATTATTAGCTAAATATACAATTTCCTGAGAGCAAACATACGATAATAACTTACAATCGCGTTTCGAAAATACACATATTTAGCGTGTCTTTTGACAGACTGCACAGTTTTCTGAACAAGAAACTGTGTAGTTTTCTGAACAAGAAACTGTCCCATATAAAGCGGGCATAAGACTGACCATCTTGCCTTCATGTAAAACAGTCCCCTATTTACCATTATTTGTGGATAGGGTTCATTAGTTGTATATCTTCCCAGTAATGATAAGTACTAGTATCTTTATACTATTTTAATAATTTTTGAAAAATGTTAAAATTGCCTAAGATTTCTGAAATATTTTATTACAATTGTGTCTATTGTATCTGAATCTGACCACCCTGTTAAAAGGAAATGTATTTATTTCCATGGAAAAAGTTTGAAATAAAGTATATCCGAATTTGGGCAATTTTATTGGTCAAATTTTTCTATCTCGAAACTTCCACCCTCATCCCTTAACTCCCCCCAGGCCTGTTTGCTGAGAAGAGCATAAAACCTTTCAACTCCGAAAGTTGGCCTCAAATTTCCTACAAGTACTACTAAAATGAGATTATTAAATCAATTAGTTTTTACCAGTTTCCCTTCAATTCTGAGAAAAATAACTTATTTTTTACATCATTTTACGCTTAGCTAAACGCTTATAAACGAACGGAATTATTTAAAAATTCTTTTGCTTATTAACATAAGCATATGTAATTAATTGGAAATTGGTACAAAGTATAATAAGTTTGTATTTATTTTAATTTGTTGTTAGATTTTATGTTTTTTCACTAAAGGATTGTCTTATTGAAGAAGAAGGACGTAAACCAAGAAGAACGTGGAAGGACTACTCCACCACAACTTTTCTCCTATTAATCAAGCATTGTGTCCTTTATGCGACTGTTAAAAACTAGTTTCAAAACCAAAATATTATCATACATCATCGAAGACAAAAATGTTAATAAAAATCATAATCAAATTTTCCAATCATAGGTATACCTTTATTTTTTATTTAGTATCGAAATTCTAATATTTTTTATCGCGTAATACAAAGTTAAACTTCAAAAACCAAGAATACGTTATATTTTTTATTTAAAAAATTGAATATCACGTGCGTTAATACCGTATCGGGTTCTGCTTCTGTGATCGAGCATATTAAAAGGGGTTGGGAGGGGGGGAGGGTGGAAAATTGGTAACAAAAAAGCGGTGTAGCAGAAGGAAATACGATTTATAATGTCTTACTTTGTTTTGTTTGCACACATGATTATTATAGTAGATACTAATATGTAGTTCTAGTTAGAGAGTGTAGTAGTTCGCTATTTCACACTATCCATACTATTTCATATAATCCATACTATTTCTTACTATCCATAGATACTATGTTTCATACTATCCCGATTAGTATTTTGTCCAATATTTTCTAGTATGGCGCCTGACCTCAGTTAAAGAATTTCTGCCTCGGAGAATGTACTGGGCGAGTCTGTGCGCGCCAAAGTGGTCTTATTTATAGACCACAGGGTCTTTGACAACTGAAAGGGTTAAACGTCATACCTAGTACCTCAAGGGGGTATTCATAGCGCTGTACCAATCTCCTATCTGAAAACAATGAAAACAAACTGGGACATCATTAGCACAGGAGATCTAAGATTAAAATTACCAAAATATTACTTCCATTTTTCATCTTTTATTTTTACTTTATTAAATTCACGATACAACCCACTCACCATTTGATGTTCTTGTGATACAAAAATGCAACTTTTGTTAGTTCCCATTTTATAATTTTTGATGGCAATTCCGTGATTGAGTTGACGGTATTACTCCGCCACGAGATATGTTGAGGATGTAGAATGGTATGCAGAATATCGCCGGAGTAAAATTCGCATTCGATGACTGGGAGATTACCCCCCCGACAGGAAGTGCGTTGGTCCATCGCCAACGAGCACAACATGTCCGCTTTTCGCTGATGAACCCCCCGGTATAGCCGAGACATCAAAGGTAAGACGCAAAGGAGGCTCGCGAAGTGCAGTCTGCGCTGAGGGGCGGCGCTAGGCACGCTCCCATCCAAGTCACGGTAAGAAGGCGGGACATTAATGAGGTACTCATTCAAGTGTTTTTATACCACGGCTGTAATGTTTTTAATGAAGTGATCAAACGGTCTTTAGCTTTGGTCCATCAATGTCATCATTTTCAAATTGAAAAATTCATCATTAAGAATAATTTTAATAATTGCTTTGCATTCCTTAGGAGTAATTAATGATTGCCAATATGTTTGTCGTCTAGAATAAAATTGTAGATTGCGCAATGACTAATATTATTTACCAATTAGCAGAAAATCTCCCATACAAAAACATCCTCCAATGTTGTGATGGAATTCCAGAGAAATTAAAAATCAGTAAAAATTCAAATTAAGTTTTATTCTTTGTAAAGCAACTAAATTAGGTATTCTTTGGTTTGTTACCCTATAAGGTGGAAAAATCCGCCAATATTTATTGGTTTTGCGTCTGAGCTGCGTGGAAACGCACAGCGAAAGAGTTATACTTGTATGGATTATTATATTTTTATTAACATCATGTGGAAGCTCAACTATTGAAATATATTTATTGTACTAACTAAAGCAGTGTTTCACTCTGGATTCAATATCCCAACCTCAGGAACGATTGGAAGACGATTACGTAGGTTAAAAACTCAAAGTCTCAAATTTACTGCGACTTTTGGGGAGATTTAACCTCACTTTCATATTATTTTTGAACCGATTACGCATCTGTCCCATTCGTTTCCCGATCTTGGACCGCTGTTGATCGATGAGCTGGGTTGTGTGGAAGACTGGTGTCAATGAATAAATTCCGAGAGGAAAAATTGTGTGATTATGAATTTAGTTCTTTTTCACCAAAGGGTGGGGCAAAAGCTCATATCTCTCTTTAAATCCCGCATAGCAGCCACCCCCTTCCTCACAACCCGACGCACTGTTCACCGCGTCACAGTGTGTAGCTTGGCGTTAATCGATTTATTAGACGTTATCACATCAAAAACTCTGAATTCAGATAGGAGTTATATTTGTAGTCAGTTTTCACCAGAACAAATTCTAGTAAAAATATATTGTCAATTACGGAATCAATTCGGCATATTATTAATAATAATTAAAAGTATAAAAATACAGCAAAAAAGATTAAAACGACGCTACAAAGCTTACCAATAAATTTTTGCGTGAATCGATTTCTAACATTTGGTTGCTTGAGCGAATGTATTATATTGTGTTTTAGAATTGTATTTTTATTTTATGTATTTTAATTTTTTTTGTGCGCTAGGGAATGTATTGTGTTAGTTTTATTATTGTTGAATATTGTATTTAGGGCACTACTGACGAGTTGCAGTAGGCATCTCAGTAGACATGTATTGTTTTCTTTTATGTATTTATTGAAATAAAAAAAAATTAAAAAATTAAAAATAAACACTTTTTTTCTTTTAATTTTACCTACCGCGGATTGTGTGTTTTTATATTGGACATCCGTATGTAGACGTACAGTATAACGTCCCCTGGCGTGCATTTCCTGTTATTTTTCAAAATCTGGATGACAATTTCACAATGTTTACAACAAGGAACTTTTGTGAATCGAAGACTGAACAATACAAATAACTTTGTTTCTGAAAAATAAAATCATGCTTTCAGAATTTGTCCAATATGGCCATCAATTTCTACACACTCGCAATACGTAAATTATAACAATAATAAAATACGTATTTATACATAGTTCAAAATATTTCATGTGTGATATCTTGGACTGATACTGAAGCAAATGAATGATCATCTATTTATATAGACTGCGCTTGGTATTCCAAAGCATGGCCCTATGCACTATATGGGTGCGTATTACGAATTCATCGTAGGATGGTCATCGACGGTCTGCAGGACGGCGGTATCCTCTTTCTCTTCACCTTATCGTCTCCTGCGCTAAATATTTCAGATTTCCCAAACACATACACCACACATCACACACATACGAACAACACAACATACACATGACTTTAACATAATCAATTTGTATACTATTATTGTTTGCTAACTTCACGTATTCAGAAATTTGTCTTGTACATTGTGTTGTCCACGTAATTGGTGTTATGTTGTATAATATCTTACCTCAAATTGAAAATTCTTAGTCCATTGTACCAAACATAGCACTGTATGCAAAGACGTGGACATGTCTTGAAAGGTAACACTCTGTATATCTTACATCATGTATTATATATATAATAATATGAACAAATGTACAAAACACAACAGACTGATGGAGTTCTTTGGAAACAGCCACAGTTGAAAGTTATTGCAATGTTTATCAACGATATAGATATTTAATGAATATTGATGTAGGTATTAGTACTTGAAATGGATCAAACACAATATTTATGAATAGATTTAAAAGTTTTTTACTTTTTTTCTAGATCATTTGTTTTTTTTTTTATTTTTTTTTTTTTCATATTGGAGTTGGAAGATTATTTTTTACCTTGCTTAATAATGTACAATGGTTTATATTTCAAAATTGGAATTTCTGTCACAGGCGGCCTTCTCGTGAAGAGTTTTAAGTGGTTTCCTCTCACTATGAGGCAAATGTGAGAAGTTCCTGATTGGCCCACTTTAGAATATCCTTCTGATCTCAACAAGTAGATTTTTAAATTAAAGCAGAATTTTTGAGAAAAAAGATCATTTGGTTTAAGTCTAGTAAGTATTATACTTTAGTGATAAAGAAGACATTTACATGTATGAATTTTTAAAATGCAAAGGGGCATCTTAGTTTTTCTAATCTTAGCTTCTCAAACCAAAGGAGAAAAAATTCATGTAAACTGCTTCCCTTATGGGAACTTTAATAAAGTTTCTCTTGGATTTTCAGAACGCTAAACGAATAGCTTCACAAGAGGAAAGCACTCGAGGTGCTTAGGTGTTCTATATTTAGTTTGACTTTGCTCATGGATATTGGTATCACTTCAAAGTTTTTTAAGAATCCTTAAATTATTATTCAATGTATCGATTGGACTAGTAGAAAACCGACAAAACGATAATGCGAGTTAATACCACTTTATCTTGTATAGTTCAAACTGTCCTGTATAAAGCGAAAACTATATGGAATATTTAATGATCGGCGCCGACGTTTGAATGACCTGTAGCTCACCACAGATAACTATCGATCGTAGTTAAAAACGTGCTAACCACGTGCTAACGCTTAACGATTTGACCGATCACAATGAAAATACGTTCTATACCACGTTCGCCGAGCCGAGCACTGCCGATCTGATCCGAGCGATGCACGCGATATCGCGCAGTACGTCGAACGTCGAAATCACGCGCCTTGTCGGATTGTTTATTTGATTTATTATGTCGACTGCTTTTCTCAATATTTGGCTTGCAAAAAAAAGCCAGCTAAATGCAATATGGCGACCGAGAAAAGATTGAATGAAGATATGTGCGAATAAGATATATAATTCGGGAAATAGCTCGCGACTAGAAGCGCTCGTTTAATAATCCGATCGATAACATATAACGCGTGTACCATATGTGATCCGCGAAAACGGTTACACATCCATGGGTAATGAAATCGTTATCACGTCGCTTATTAGTAGTCGATAGTGATCTCGTGATCGGCAACTGACAGTTAACGTTTTTTTAGTACATGTTTGTTGCTTTAAAAAGTAAAAAACAAATAACCCATTATTATCATCTTAACAATTTCGTGCAAACAGACGATAACAACATATATATTATTTAGGTGTCTTTTGACAGACTGTCAGTTTTTTGATACAGGAAACTGTGTAGTTTTCGGTTCGCATATTCGTTTTTGAAGTCTATAACATTTAATAGTGATATTTTCTTTGAATTATTTTTTGATAATGTTTTACAAAACAAGAGTTATAATATGGTTTTTTCCCCAAAAAATCCATATTTCCATAAAGAAAGAGATTGATTACGGATGTTTTCTTTAATCTTTCCGTTGTGGTTGAAAACAAAATAATTTCGTGTTTTACTCGAATCGTCAGTGTTTCTGCGCGTAAAGTGGGAAAGGTTCTATAAAATTACCCTCTATGACTGGGTGTTAAAACAAATCAGGAGAAGAAGAGAAGTGAAGAAGGTTGGCTATGTTGTCTTCAAATCCGATATTAGATGTAATTTCGGGGGATATTGATACAACGAATTATGAGAAATTCATTCAGTTTTCTGCAAACTCACAGGAACTTTTAAATATATGCTAACACGAAAAAAGGGGGTTTACCCGAAATACTTTGTTTTATTGCAAATCACAGATAGTTCGTGATTTAATTATTTGAATTCTTTTTTAACAAATAAAGAAATTGTAAGTAAGGCTAAAAATGTAAAAATTTATTTGTCTAGTACTAACATTGTAGGGCTGTAGCGTTCGCAGTTTTCTAAATCCAGGAGATCGTCGGTTTATTTTTTTTTTTCGAATCCCCACCTTCGACACGACTCGCTTCCTATTTTCAAGACAAGCTTAGGCGTTTTTGAAAATCGTATTATACCAATTGAAATATGTGCAAAATTTCATCAGATTGCATAGATTTTTCTTTGTAAATAAAAAAAATTATGGTTTATAATTTCTTAAAAACCAAAGTTCTTTGAAGTTATTTTGCTTGTAAAATTAAATAAGCGTATTTTTTTATAAAACTATGAGAATAAAGGGTAAAAAATACAGTTATGTAACAAAGTTGCTTGCATTTTTGTTTTAAACAAATGTTATGGTATAAAAAAGTAGATAAAGTAATAAACTCAAAGGGGCATGTGTACTTAATACATTTTAAAGGCTTAGGAATTCGTTTGGGGGCACTAAGGCGGGAAAACATTAAGTCATACTGTTGCTTTAATGGATAAATTAGAATTTCCCTGCATTAATGGTTTATTTTCCATAAATTACTAAAAATTCATACTACATATGGTTTATGTTTCCCTATCACTTCGCGGAATTTTCTTTCACTGTGATTCTGGGCGCAATTGTCCGTGGTTATTACTTCTTCTATCTTATTCTCCGCTTATCCGGACGATGGTATAGTGTACAGCTTCGGTACACATTGCAGTGTATATTCGATCGTTAATTTATTCATGAATGTACGATGATCTGTCACACGCTTCAGTCCCAGTCATGGTATACACATTCAATATTCATATGAAAATCTTATTGACTGGAAAATATGAATGGAGCCGACGTGGAAACTATGGTACGAGGCTATCCGTAGTTATTTTTGCTGTTTAACGATGTGTAGGAAGATTTTTTTTACAACAATCAATGCTGTGATATAAAAACAATGATTGTTTCCAGTACTTTTGATAGGACACTGTATATTTTATAACGGATTGCCTTTGTACTTACAAAAATCTTTGTTACAATATTTGTACACGTCTGATGTCGTTTAAAATCACGATGTTCAAGTACTTACTTACGTTTAGGACAAATCATCATATTATGACAAATTATGACCAAATATACATTTGCAGGAACTGTCTATTTAACCTCTTTGTCATACTTTCCTATTGCTTTGTTAGGCACCATCTTCTTCTTCTTTCACTACGTTCGCTCTATGTTAGAGCATGTGGACATCATAGATCCTACAATATATTTAAGTTTGTATGTTGTCATTTATTAGTTGCTAACCCATTTTGTGCAAGTCTTCGTAAACTATTTACAGCCGGAAATATATTTTGTTATTATGTTTCTAATAGACTCTACATAGACCTAAATCATTGACTTTGTCGAAAGCTCTCTATGAAGGTGAAAATACAAAATTTTATAAAAACAAGTGGTAAAACCTTTACGATGAAAACAGTCTAGTAGAATAAAGTCAAAGTAAACAAATTTTTGGTTTAGACGAACTGATTTGTTGAGATAAAAGTTCCAAAAAAAAAAAACATCAATACTGAGTACTATTAAGCAAATAGTATTTTCTTTAGAGTAGTTTTTTTTGACGGATTTAAGCGACACATAATTTTTATATTATTGTATATCTTACAGAGACAGAAAAAACTCTAAAAACGAATGTGGTTTATCGGGGCGCTTTACAGGGCTTTATGACCTGTCATTGCGGGTTAAGCGGCTGTTATTTGGGTATTGTACAGTAAGAATACAATCAATTTCGAATTATTATAAACGTAATGTGTAAAATTTAAGAATAAATAAATAATTTTTGCCATGATTATTATTGTGGAGTTATTCATTGTTCCACCTTTCTGGCATGTACTTCCCATGGATCATTTTATTTATCTGTTTTAATGGAATAATGTACAATATGTGAAATAATAATTCAATTGGCCTAATGGATCTAAATTCAGAATTGTCAAACAACTTATGCTTGAATTCCTCATAATTAATATTTTAAGCAAAAATGTATTAATTTATAACATGGTATTTATACATGGGTTACAAATTCCAATATAGGCTCCTATAATCTTCTAAGTTGTGAGATGAGCACAAAAAATATCTAAAGATAACGGTATCCTAGGTTTTTATAATTGATTCTGGAACATTTAGTTTAGTTCCAATAAGATGATTTTTTGTAATACTACCAAGGGCTTTTATGATACGTGACGTGAAAACAGGTACTTCGCAAATGGTTATTAATTTCTTTATTAATTGATTTTTTTTTTATTTAATTTAGCGTACTATTGGGAAGAGATTTTTTACACTATGAAGATATGGAGTTAATGTTGAGATCTTAGTCTTCCAAGCGTTAGATCTACATTGATACATTTCTCTTTAGATTTCTAATGGCTGATAGGGCGGTAGACAATCTTTTATGCCTCAAGTGACTTTTGTATTTCCTCCAGTCGTAGGTTAAGAACTAATAACGTTGTGTTCCTTAGGACACCACCAAAATAACTATGGGTTTCAGGCCCCATCGTCTCGATTGTGTGTCATTGTAAATCAAGACGAGATTGGATTTTCGGTTGTAAGTCATCAGATTTAAACATCACTGAAGTAGAACCCGATCCTGTCTGAGTGTGTCCACATTTTTATTCTAACGTCTTAGCTTAACCAAATTTAATGTTTGTGACTTATTTTCGGGGGACGCTTTTTAAATTGATTTTTCCCGTAAATAAAATAAAAAAATCCTTTAAATATAAATAAAAATTATGTAATACCTAAACTATTACAATACGTCCAGAATCTCTGACGATACAGATGTAGTCCAGAGACTAGTTTCAGAAAGAGTTTTTTAGCTTACAATGGTTATTTGGCGCTAATCATTAGTTTACATGTATTGATATTCATTTTGTTTTTAATTTAAGATTTGGTTTTTCATAATTATATTTTGTTCAGCATGTGTTGAGTTTTTACTTACTTGTAATTTAGTGTAAGTTTTAAAGTCAAAATTGTAATGTATATATGAGATTTGCTGAATAATAAATAAATAAAAGTACCACAGGTATTACAATCGGGCAACTATATTTTGGGTGGGGGATTGATGATGGCGTCCCGCGACGTCACGATGATAAGTGGCAGAGAGAGTATCGTGGCCGAGACAACACATATTTTTTAACCACCACTTATCAACGTCAAACAGTATATATCTAGCGGGAGCGTGTTGAACCTCAAAATTTTTGACTTTATTTATTTTCACAGCTTGCTGGGTCCGAGACGAGAACATATATATTTTTTAATGAAATAAGGAGAAACAATTACTACGCCTTATTTCTCCAATAATATAATAAAGCCTAGTTGCCTATTTCAGAATTCAGAAATTAACCATGGATTATATAAAGAAAGCTTTAAGTATTGGAAGAATAACTATTTTACTTATTTCCTTATCCGCAACTGGTGACAGGGTATTCATGGTTACACCACGTGCAGTGTATTAAATATTTTATTACATTGAAGATAGATGCAAGTTTTTGGCTCAGCACCCAGTCCAAGGTTCGACATGAAATAATATTAATATGAAAATCGAATGTAAATAATCTTTCATATTGACCCCAATGGAATCGAATCGGACTTCATGCACGGGTGGCAATTTGCTACCACTATGCTACCAGGCGGGGACGTACTATGAAGCTTCAATTTTTTTTATATTCTTAATTGCTTAGAAAATTACATCAATTTTTGATCAAACTCAAGGCGTAATTTCATTTCTTTTTTATTTTATATATTAATGGAAAAAATAGTTTACAAAGTCATTTTAAAAATAATATTGTATGATTAATTTGCCATTAACAGTATTTACAAAATATGAAATAAATTAATGTAAAGTATTAACAGATTGTAGGAAATAAAAGGGAAATTCTAATAAAAAAATTGCAAGAAAAACATGAGATGACTGCAAGGAAGATAATTTATTTCGATCTAAATATTGCATTTACTTAGATGTTTTACTTCCTTATAATGTTTGATTTCAAACGTTTTCAGGACCATCGGGCCGTTCAGTTCAAAGGTACGAGACGTGGACTGATCGGGAAGACGCATTGGCGCTAGAGACACAGCGGCATCTAATCCCAACTACGGGACGTTGTTCGTGAATCCTTATGCTTAATAATAAATAAATCTAATGGATAAGAAGATAAAAACTACGAAAAATGGAGATTGGAAGATGGCTATTTCACTAAGTGTTAACGCACTGTTAATCACGTCCCCTGAGAACTTTTTACTTAGCTCTTTTAGGGCTTTAAGAATTAGACTAATTTACCATGGAAAATAGGTTTTCTAAATTTCTTCGCCATTTGTGTGGGTTTATTAGAATATTCGAATACAAAAAATGATTTTGGTTCTGGATATTCATAAAATTGCTTGTAAATGTGGTAAGCATTATACATGGGGAGGGAGGTATTTCCGCGAGCGAACTTGAAAAAAACTTCATTTTAATTCAATCATTAAATATTAAAGTTCAGCCTTATCTGAGAAGCCCCGGGCGGAGGCGGGGGGGAGAGGGGGGGACGTATGGCGAAAATTACTGTATATTTCCATCCATACGAAATTTTCATCATGTTACCTTTTAACGGCACTACAGCAATCTCCAGTTGCGAGTTTCCGATTAACGACAGTTCGCAAATGAGTCATATGGATTGTGTGGTGTTTTTTTTGTATTATTTTAGTTAGAAATTCAATTAGGGATATTAGATATAGATTCATGAATAAAAATAAACAGAGAAAAGAAATTTTGTTCCTATTTATATTTTTAAAAGTTTTATAGTATATTTTTGAGTGAAAACGCTTAAGTGCTCTCGTAATTAAACCGTCTAGATTACAACTCGTATGCGCGTGTATAATTAGTACCCTTGGAATGGCACTGAAGGAGTAAAGCCCGCGATATATTGAGACAGTTTACTACACAGTTTGCTGTGCAGTCTGAAAACGGTCCCGTATAAAGCTAAAAATGCATGAATAACTGTGTTCTGCTTAAGTGTCAGATTTAGCTGACATGACGTCAATGATTTTTATGTAAACGTTTAAGTAGACATTTGGTCTTATTGTAATGCTTTTTTAAATACGTAAATAAAACAATAAATATTTACATTATTAGCTAAATACATACAATTTCCTGAGAGCAACATACAGATAATAACTACAATCGCGTTTTCGAAAATACACATATTTAGCGTGTCTTTTGACAGACGGCACAGTTTTCTGAACAAGAAAACTGTGTGGTTTGATGAACACGAAAGTACCCATTTAAAGCGGGCTATGATGGACTCTTGGCCTTCATGTAATCAATTCTGGTAAAGACTTCACTGTTAGTTGGACTAAAAACAGTCCCTATTTTCCTTTTTTGTGGATAGGGTTCATTAGTTGTATATTTCCCAGTATTGATAAGTATACTAGTATTTTTACTATTTAATAATTTTTAAAAATGTTAAAATTGCCTAAGGTTTCTGAAATTATTTTATTACAATTGTGTTATTGGTATCTGAATCTGCCCCACCTGTTAAATGGCAATGTATTTAGTTCCATGGAAAAAGTTTGAACTTAAGTATTATCCGAATTTTGGGCAATTTTATGGTCAAAATTTTTCTATCTTTCAGAATTCCACCTATCCTTAACTCCCCAGGCTGTTTGCTGAAGAAGAGCAATAAACTTCCACTCCGAATGTTGGCCTCAAATTTCTACAAGTACTACTAATTGAGATTATAAATCAATTAGTTTTTACCAGTTCTCCTTCAGATATGAGGAAAAAAATAACTTATTTTTTTACAGCATTATACCTTAGCTGAACGCTTATAGAACGGATATTATTAAAATTCTTATTGTTTATAAATAAGCATATGTAAATTAGTTGAATTTAGTATAAAGTATAATAAGTTTGTTTTTATTTTAATTTGTTTGTTGAGATTGAGTTTTTTCAACTAAAATAGTGTCTTATTGAGAAGAAGGACGGAACAAGAAGAACGTGGAAGGACTACTCCACAAACTTTAATTTTTTTCCTATTATCAAGGCGTTTAGTGTCCTTTATGCGATGTTTATAAACTCATCTGATTTTTAAACTCATTCTATGATTATTATCTAGTTTCAAAACCTAAATATTATCATAAATAATCGAGGAACAAAAATGTTCAATAATTCATCATAATCAATTTTTCCAATCTTAGGTATACCTCTTATTTTTATTTTTGTATCGATATTTTATTTATTTTTTTTAAATAAAGTCAATATTCAACAAGATTACTTATATTTTTTATTATTTTTCATGAGTTCTCCATGGCGTAATGATTTTTCCGTTTTGCATATACGCTTCGTCTTAAATTTCCATAAAAAACTGAATTGGAATGGAATTTTTTTAAAAAAAAATAAGTTGTAACTCATATGGAAACAAAAAAGATTTAAACTTTCATATCGTGCCCGATTGTTTCGCCTTGTGTTAGGGAATTATTAATATGGGTTGAATGCATCCTAAACAACACTAAAATTCTGTAAAAATCACAGCAGAATATAAAAATTATAATTATAATAAGTATGCGAATAAATTCTACTCCACAAGTTGATTATTACTTCAAATAAAGGCGAAAACAATTGTCAAATATGTAGTGTAGGAAATAAAATTAATTGAAACAAAATTCACTATGTATTTCCTACGTTAAAATATGCAAGTTCTTTTAACTTACCGCCAAATCAATCGATTAAAAAAATAGCGGTATGAGAAGAAGAACTACAATTCAATTTTATTGGTTGGAATATGATATCAATCTTATTTACGTTTTGCTTTCGTAAAAACTTACAAACTCTGATTACAATTTGTTAAAATTTAGTGCGTGTGTACATTTGAGCAAAATGTGCCAATTCGCGGTTCCGCTAGAATTGTAATATTCAGTAATCATGCGTATATTTAGGAGAAAAATGGTTTTTTTTTATAGTTTTTCAGATCTCTCCAATAGGGTTCTTCCGATAGCATCGAATATCTTGAAAACGTTATAAAATATTTAAAGTATATTTTTTACTATTCCAACGATATAAAACACAATGATCAAAAATGTTGTTTTCATTTATACAATTTTTGTTTTTAAAAACACGAAATTACGAGTTGACTTTTAACGCCCGTTATTGCTAATGACGTCATACCCGTCAGTTCATGAAAGGCGTGAAATTCATTACGAAGTGAGCGCCCATATTGCTGTGACGTCACACCGCATGCGCGCCAAAATGGAGGATTTTGCAGAGCGATTTGAAAAAGCGCTATTTCAAAACCGCGCTAGAAAATTCATATGACATCGTCAAAAAAATTTAAAAAAATTCCCTTGATATTTTATTTTTCAATCAATTTTTTTTAATAAAAAATAAAAATTCGGAAAGATCCCAATTGTTAAGATACGTACCACATAGACAAAATGCGATTAATATTAGGCGCATAAGGATATATATTTTTTAGTTCATATGTCATTGGAATATCTGCAAACGTTCTTTTAGGAACAAATATACGGTTTAAGCTTTCAACAGCATTGCATTGATTGGCTTAATTAATAGATCCTTTGTACTAACCATTCTTTGAATTAATGATATGCGAGTTAAATATGTAAAACAAATCCGCCAAAAAATCATATCGAACGATTTGTTGGTTACGATTTTCTGGCGTAGGAGCAACATCGCTGTTCTTAACGGGACTTTTTTAACAACGTTCTAACGGGGTGCATCGTGTTTAAAATATTACAATACTACCACTAGGGCTTTCCTTATTCCGCACACTTTATGGTGTATAGGTAAACTTAGGTTACAAGTACCAGAGTAGCCGCCATAATATCATGTTATAAATTTTTGTATTACAAAATATATTTTGCCTTCGCCGTATCGTAATGGGGACGAATGGACTCACGGGGGCCTTCAAATTATTGTTGATCATGCTTTACCGGTGAGCACTCACGTGCAAATGGGTTTAAAAATTCACATTGGTAAACCCATTTGTGTGTGACGGTGTGTCAAAGAGCTCAGATCCCCTGGCTTATTTGGGGACAAGTCATCGAAAGGGTCGAGAGCTTCAAATACCTGGGAGCGTACATGTACAGAAAAACGGCAGAGTTCAGAAAAGAACTGGGAAGTGCGAGTTGCGCTTGGAGTAGCGGCGCCGCATTTAAAAACAGTATGAAAGCTGTCTGGAGATCGGATATTATCTCGGTTAAAACAAATCCGCCTTTATAACTATTGCATGTGCCTGTTCTCCTCTATGGGCTGCGAATCGTGGCACCTAACCAGGGCCCAAGACAGCAGACTTCTGAGTTTTGAGAATTTTGTTTGTCTTAAGAAGAGATATTTAGGTGTGCGGTGGTTTGACTTGGTAAGGAACACAGAGCCGAGGCAACGGACAGGGCAACCCTTGTCATCGAAGAAGGCGTTTCGGCTGGCTAGGCTCTACGAGAGCCCTTAACCATGCTTGCCTCTTTTTACAAGACATCAGGTTCTCGGCGTCCTGGTCGTCCCACTGTTGACAATTCGTCGGCAGTTTGCGTCAGAGCTGCGGGGACGTGGACTTGACTTGGGAGGATGCACGGGAGCTGGCGGCCGATCGCTTGGCTGGAGGCAGTTTGTGGATTCCATATGCTCCACATAGGGAGCGGATATGGTATGATGATGAATTTTGTTTTAAAAATGCACCTGAAATTTGATTTTTACCACTTTTTTTACACTTTTTACTGACATACTTGGTAGCATTCCTCATTTTATATAATTTATAAGAATTACATAAGAATACCAGTTTGATAATAGGAAGCCTCGTAGCATAGTGGTAGTGCATTTGGCTCCCGTGCATGAGGTCGCGGGTTCGATTACCGTAGGGGCTCAACATGAAATATTGATTAACCTGCATGTGATTTTCATATCAATATTTCATGTGTGATACCTTGGATTACTAAAGCGAAAGACTGATCATCCTACCCTTCATGTAATAAAATGATCACGAAAACACTGCACTTGGTGTACCAATGCAGTGCCATATGCATTGGGTGCAAATAAGGGAAAGTAGTAGAAGTAATAGGGAGAAATAGGGACCCATTTCTAACTAGCTAACTAAAAATTAAATAAGGGGTAGGCAGATAATAGGGTGAAAATATAACAATGGAAGTAACTTTAATCAAACGACGATTATCAAAACAGTTAAAAAATATATTGGTTACTGGTATTATACTTATAAAAGTCGAACACAATTACACATTCTTCGGATCTTATCATACATTTTTCAGTCTACAACAAACCAGTTTGTAAAAAACGCTATGTCTAACAACGCGTCCTTTTAACCCTTGTGTTTTGTGACGTTTCTTTTTTTACTCGGGGGATCCAATTCCCGCTTGTTCCGTGTACGGTGCATTGGAGATAGGGCAATTTCCAACAAAGCGGAAAAGTCTTCTGTTATTGAACAAGTTTATGTTTATTGTATTCTTCATCCAAAACAAATGTGAATTGTGAACGAAAGGAGAAAAATATACACTTACAATACGCTATCGTCAATTGTGCTTTTATTAACTAGAAAATGGTTGCTACAAATCCTAATAGGTCAATGATAGAGTTGGAATGTTTTTATAGAATTCCATGTGGTATTATTAAAATGAAACTCGATTATTGGTTATCTTAATTTACTTATCATGTTTTAATTAAATGATTAATGATTATAAATAAGACTGATCATTTTGCCTTCATGTTATAAATGATCTAGATAAACTGCACTTGGTGCATCAATGCAGTGCCCAATGTAGGTACCTATTATATAAGGATCATCATCATTCTTCTTTAGGAACTAATATTTATAATACTTTAGAATATTTAATTCCAAAAAATTTTAATATATTGCCCTATGAATTTAAATCGTGTTACAATGCTAATAAAATTATTTTTCATTTTAAGAAATTGGTTGGAAGATAGAACTTCTTTATATTGATGCACCACAATTTATTATATATTGATTCACCATATGCATTTTTCGTATATATCTTTTCCCTTTTATGTATATTTTGTAAACTTTTTTATTATTTTGTTGTATTTCTATGATAAATTTACATATTTGCTATTGGCTCCCGATGACGAACGGCAAAATTGCGGTTTATCGGGACGGCATTATTTTTGTTTTCAAATGTTATGTTTTATTTTCTCAATAAAGAACTTTCAACAAAAAAATAAATAAATTATAATATTGAAATTTGATTTTGATTTTCTATTATTTTTAGATTTTTTTTTGTATTATATGTAATTTTAGGTTAGAATAGTTATTTTATTATATATATTGTATTTTATTTCATTTTATAATCCTACAGAGATGAAGTAGATTTTTTTTCGAATTCAGAAATATGGATATTCGAGCGTTTACAGGGCTTATGACCTGTCATTGGCTGGGTTAAGTGGCCACTTTACGTACTACAACATTCCCCATTCCGCTTAATTAGCGTATATCCACACCAGGTAACATTTTTGATTTTGTATATATGTAACTTCAATATAAATGCATAAATGGAGCTAGTTACGCGCTGGTGAATGGTTTTCGATACGTAACATAAATACAAAATCAAAAATGTTACCTGGTGTGGATATTCGCTAATAAGCGGAATGGGGAATGTTGATTTTTAGTACATACATAAAGTGGCCACTTAACCCAGCCAATGACAGGTCATTAGCCCTGTAAACGCTCGAATATCCATATTCCTGAATTTGGAAAAAAATCAACTTCGTCTCTGTGGGGATATAAAATGAAATAAATACCTACTCCCGTTATGGGATAAATCCAGATTTGTGTACAAGTATTTGAACACGCCTTTGGACGTGTATTTTTGATATTTTGAAATTGTATTTTATGTTTAAAAAAAATAATGTTTGTCAAATTTGTGCCTTAAAACGGGTCTAGCGCCTTGTTAGGCAATAAAATGTATTTTTTAAACGTATTTATTTATTTGTTTATTTAAAACTTCATGTACAATGACATAGCAAAAGTACAAGGGCGGGTTTATTGCTTTTAAGCAATATCTTAAACTATCCGATTTAATATATATGTAATGTAATGTGAAATAAAATGTATAAATAAATAAATAAATAAAAAAATAAAAAAAATAAAATAAAAAAAACTATCCGATTACTAACCCCCACAAAATGCCTCGGACACTGCCCCCCCCCAAACTCGACCCGGCAATATTAATGACTCGTTCTCTGTATAAGGACTTATTATCCAACAACTCTTTCCTGCGCATTGGGACGTACAATGTGCGCACAATGCAGGTCCTTGGTAAGGATATCCACGCGACTCGTATCATGGATGAATACAAACTAGATATTCTCGGTATGAGCGAGGCGCGTTGGAAGGGATCTGGGAAGAGATTGTTGGATAAAATATACTTGCGTACACTCCGGTCAGCAACAATATCATCGTCAAGGGGTGGCGATTCTGCTTTCGGAGGAGAGCGGCTAAATGCCTTGTTAGGTGGGAGCCCATCTCTGAGCGTCTTATTCGCGTCACCCTTAAAACCGCTGACAGTTCTGTCACTGTCCTGCAATGCTATGCGCCAACAGAAATGCCGATACCCAGGCGAAAGATGCCTTCTACGACTCTCTTCACGCGGTCATTGCTTCCCTTCCGAGAAGAGATCGCGTGATCGTAATGGGCGACTTCAACGCGAGAGTCGGAACAGACCCGTCACTCAGCCCATTGGTGATGGGAAGGCACGGCGTTGGGCACGTTAATGACAATGGAGGAAAGGCTTATTGAGTTTGCCACCCTCAGCGATCTTGTCATTGGCGGTTCACTATTTCCCCATAAGTCGATTCATAAATACACTTGGACCTCACCGGACGGTACGAACAAAAGCGCAGTTGGATCATATACTCTACGGTCGCACTAACGGAGGGAACTGCTGGATGTCAGGGACCTATTAGAGAGGGGCTGACATTCACAGTGACCATGAGTTGGTTGTGGCCAAAGTCCAGCTGCAGCTTAAACGTCTTCCGAGACCTCCCCGCCGAACAAAAATCGATGTAGAGAGGCTAAAGTGCGACGATACAAGACTGCGATTTAAAGCTACGGTTTAGTCGGCGCATTCAATCTGCCGACGGCCAGCCCCCCCTTCCGGATCGTATCGAGACGGACTGGGCAAATCTCAAGTCTGCACTTACCTCTTCTGCATGCGATGTTCTTGGCCGAAAACGGGAGGAAGGCCCATCTGGATTTCTATTGATACGTGGGGGAAAATAGAAGAACGCGCTAAACTCAAAGCATTGAGGGACAGTGAGGCTGACCCTGACCAATGGATGCCCGCAGAGATGACTACAAGCGCCAGGACCGTATTGTTAAACGATCTGCAAGACTGGATAAGCGCCGTCATCTCGACTGTCTTATTGCAACAGCGGAACAAGCGGCTCGAAGAAATGACACGCGAAAACTTTTCCAAATTACACGGCAAATATGCGGCAAACGCTCAATGACCCCCGGGAGCAATCAAGAACCTGTGATGGAGGCGTTGAGTCGGACGTAAACCGTGTCAAGGAAGTATGGCGCGATCACTTCCAGAGAGTTCTTAACCGCCCACCCCCTCCACCACCCTCGATATTTCCACAGAAGTTGCATCAAGTATTCCGCAGGCTATCATATACCTGATGGTCCCCCATCACAAGCTGAATTGACGGAGGCCGTATCCAAGCTGAAGAACGGAACGGCTCCAGGGGTTGACAACATCCATCCGGAGTACTTGAAGTGTAGCGTCACTGACATTGTTGGCCCTTTACACCAACTAATGGTCAGGGTTTGTGGGAAGAAGAGAGGTGTCCAAGGACTGGGTGAATGGAGAAATTATCACGTTGCATAAGAAGGGGCGATCCATTAATCTGTGACAACTATCGCGGCATCACATTACTCAGTGTTCCAGGGAAGGTGCTAGCACATATTATACTGCAGAGAGTTCGTGCCCATCATGCGGGTTATTAAGAGAAAATCAGGCAGGATTCCTGCCTGGTAGGTCTTGTGCGGATCACATTCATAACCTACGCTGCATTCTGCAAGAAAGCCAGGAATTCAATTCTTCTTTGGCTCTCTGCTTCGTGGATTATGAGAAAGCTTTTGATAGCCCGCACAGACCAACACTCTGGAAAATACTGGAAGCATATGGGGTGCCTTCGAAACTGATCGGACTAATCAAAGCCCTTCACACTGATAGCGAATGCCGAGTGAGAATTGACGATGTTGTCTCAGATTGGTTTTGAGGTCACCACCGGAGTGCGACAGGGTTGCGTCCTTGCCCCATTTCTGTTTATAATCCTCAGGGATTTTATCCTGAGGATGTCAATTCCGCCAGACCGAGGAATATCCATCTCCCCCTCCCAAAAGCTCTGCGACCTGGAGTACGCTGATGACGCCGTCCTTATTGACGAATCAGTCGGGGCCTTCAAATTATTGTTGATAGGCTTAATTGGCACTCCACGTGCATGGGTTTAAAAATCAACATTGGTAAAACCCATGTCATGTGTAACAGCTCGTGTCAAGATGCCCAGATCCCCCTGGCTTTGTCGGGACAAGTCATCGAAAGGGTCGAGAGCTTCAAATACTTGGGAGCGTACATGACAGAAAACGGCAGAGTTCAGAAAGAACTGGGAGTGCGGCTTGGAGTAGCGGGCGCCGCATTCAACAGTATGAAAGCTGTCTGGAGATCGGATATTTACTCGGTTAAAACAAAATGCCGCCTTTATAACTCCTGCATCACACCTGTTCTTCTCTATGGCTGCGAATCGTGGCACCTAACTAGGGCCCAAGACAGCAGAATACTAAGTTTTGAGAATAGGTGTCTTAGAAGAATTTTAGGTGTGCGGTGGTTTGACTTTGTAAGGAACACAGAGGTGAGGCAACGGACACAGCAACCCTTGGTATCTACTGTCATCCGGCGAAGGCGTTTCGGCTGGCTGGGCCATATACTGCGTATGCCTCCCGAGAGCCTTAACCATGCTTGCCTATTTTACAAGGCATCAGGTTCTCGGCGTCCCGGTCGTCCACTGTTGACAATTCGTCGGCAGTTTGCGTCAGAGCTGCGGGACGTGGACTTGACTTGGGAAGATGCGCGGGAGCTGGCGGCCGATCGCTTGGCTGGAGGCAGTTTGTGGATTCCATATGCTCCACATGGGGAGCGGATATGGTATAATGAAAATAATGAAGCAATATCTTCTAACCAACCCTCTTAGATTAGAATAAACGAATGAAAGTATAAGTAACACTGATAAATTACCATTGTAATGTGTATTTTTTGTTTTTGCGTCTCGTGGCATATGTAGTTGTTAGTGCGTTGCGCTACCATGCATGAGGTTGCAGGGTCGATTTCCGTGCGGGTCAACATGAATAATTTAATTAAAATCTAGATTTTAACTTTAACATTTCATGTATGCACCATTAGGTGCTGATAAGATAGTGAAATTGTAATTAAATAAAGACTAACTACAACCCTTCAAGTCCTTTAGTCCGAGATTTTTTAAGTCAAAGTGTAATTTTCTTGTATTATTAAGCCGTATGGTGGATTACTATAATATTTTCTTTGCTTTAATGAAATTGAAATATATTACTTCATTTCATTGCGCTGTTAATCCTAACGGTATATTGTAAAATTGACTTTATCTCGTTAGACAAAAAAAAATCATCAGTTTATTTGTCTTGGTCTAGACAGTACCGATGTAAGCTTTTTTGTTTTAAAAAAAAACCTGCTTTTGATTGACTCATGCCGTTCTCTAGTTTGTGCTTTATGGCCGAGATTTTTATTTTCCGTTAGACCATTTGTACGGTCATTTGTTTTACAAAACAAAATCGATTTGGGCTAATGATGGGATAGAGAGAATTTCCAGAGAGACTTGCGATTTTAACCACAAAATCGATATTTTTTTGCTTCGAACTTTTGAACCTAAAAATAATTCCAAATACTATTATCACAAATAAGTTAATAAAATGTTTTTTTTCCATACTTGTGGGAACCTAGTTACATCAAATTTGTAATAATTTTTTTGTACTCTGCAGGTGTATCAAAACTCGATGTACAAGCGGGAAACCAGTGAATTTACATCATATTTGGAGTCGATTTTCTTAAATAAAATTTTTTATTTGACCCTTAGTTTTCGAGAAAATTGACTACGTAGTTTTTTTTTCGATTTTTTTTTGCAAATGTTATCAAATATCGTGTATTTAGTCAAAATAATAATACCCATAAAGAAAACAAAATTAAAAAACGCGTTTTAATAAGAGTTTGAGCAATTTTATCTAATCTGCCAAACTCATGAAAACTTTTGTGAGAAGAGAAAAAAAACTTTTTTTTCAAGCTCAGATTAAAAAGTCATATTACACAATCGTCTCCAAATGCGATGTAGATTCACCAGTTTTCGGGTTGTACATCGAGTTTTTTTTAACCTTGTATAAGGAAACCCAAGTTCTTTTGATATAGTATCCTAGGTATTATACAGTATAATTTCGTGATAATGTAAATTTCAAACGTGATACCTTGGACTGGCGCTAAGACTGATTATCTTACCTTCATGTATCCAAATGATTAAGATGCACAGTACTCGGTGTACCAATGCAGTGTCCTATGCACTATTGGGTGTTTATAATGGAAAATAGTAGTAGTAAAGTAAAATAAGCATCCACTAGGAATCGTTTTTCCAGTATACAAAACATCCAAAGTTCGTAGGCTTTCACGGCCTTCAGAATAATGATTATGTTGTCTTAATGAGTTATTATGCCGTGTTTTTGAGCTTTGTCTTGCCGACGTTTCGGAGCACATTGCACTGTCCATCTTCAGGGCTGATCACAGACACAGCAATGTGCTCTGAAGAACCACGAAAATACTCAGCCCTGAAGATTGATACGGCAATGTGCTCCGAAAAGATCAGCAACATAATAACATAGAAAAACATATATAATCTGTATCCATAAATATGATCATTCGACTTCTGACGGTAAATGCAAATTTCGTTTTGAACTTTTTTGCGCTAACTCAATTATTCAGAAATAACTGTGGGTACTGGAAAACAAGCAACGGGCCGTGAGTTTTTAATTAGATACCTAACTAATTTATCTGCCTCAAAAAGTGGAATAAAAAATCCTTGTAACATTAACGAAGTTTTATAAGTGTATGTGGTCATAATTATTGAAGCTAGGTTGGTAGGTCATCATCATCATCATCATTCCATATCCGCCCCCTATGTGGGGCATATGGATTCAACAAACTGCTTCTAGACCAAGCGATCGGCCGCCAGCTCCCGTGCATCATCCCAAGTCAAGTCCACGTCCCGCAGTGGACGAAATGTCAATAGTGAACGTCCAGGATGCCGACAACCTGATGCCCTGTAAAATATGGTGTATGTTTCTTACAAATTCAAACCCACCCACACCTTTTTCTAAGACATCTATTCTCAAAACTCACAAGTCTGCAATTTTGGTTAGTAGGTAGGAATCTAAAATATTTTTTTCAAAAATCTAGGTAGTATAAATTATAAATAAATTTAGTCGATTCGCGAAAAACTGACTTCTTGAGATGGGCCCAGAGAAGTGTCCTGAGATGGTCACCCCACCAAAATAGATGTTCAGAATTATATAAATTCATACTACCTACAAGAAGAAAAAAAAATATGTAAATGAATACCTCAGCACAGGCATTGACCAGTGAAGTACTTCATAGATCTAAAAAAAATTAATTAAATTGTAATATGTAATAAAAATAATAAAAAATTTTTAAAAAACAACAAAAATATATATTTTTTTAAATATAATCTACAGCCAACATCTAAATGTTATAAACAAGCTATAATTCAAATATATTTTATTTGTGGCCCCAGTGGGAAAGCAAAAATACAACAAAACTAAATTCGCTAGAATTAGTAACATTGGGATAAGTACCCCAAATTATGAAGTAACCATTGTCCTCGAGATAAATCAAGTTAAACTGGAATTAATCCGAAACACAACATAAAACCATCGTCTCGTGTAATCATTTACATGGCATATTGACCCAAAAACGCGGGAAAGTGCCCTGAAATATGGGGGTCATATAATACCCGATACAATTCCCTGATAACCCTCTGGTATGGACACCCCACTAGGGTGACCACTAATGGCGCTCGTTTACATACAGGGATCAGGGTCCACCGAGTCCCGTTTACTTTCGGGAAAAGATGGAGATAATATTCTGCTGACGCGGGACCGAACTAAGAATTTAATGGATGTTTAGTGGAATAGGGTTTTTTTCCACTGGCCAAATTACCTTTTTCGTAACTTCGGAGATAGTGTGGGTTTAAGCAGTTTTGTTTTAAGTATTTTACGAGCATTTATGCAGAGAAATATCACAAATGCTTTGTCATACCTTTCGATAGATTTATACTGCCATAGTTAACACAAACGTATTATACAAATAGACTTTCTCTTGTTAATTTTCTAAAGAGAAGACTTTAAATTTAAGTAATTGACGACAGTTTTTAAGTATCAACGAAATACGTTTCTATTTCGGGTTTCGTTTTTGTTTTTGTAGCAAATTGTTAAATTTATTATTGGATATATATGTATAATATATATATCAGGTATATATTATACTTTATTTGGTGCTTTTAAATGACAGCTTACTCTAGTTTTAAAACCAATTTGTTCCGAAATTCCGGTTTCAATGCACGTTGGCTTGTCAATATTTTGAAGTTTGTACATTTTATAAACTTTTATTTACTGTGTTTTGCTACGTAGTAAATATAAAAATGTTTTTTTTAAACCGTTAATCTAGATAAGGTATGTTGATAATCCATTTAACAACACGAGTAAAAGGTTTTTTTAAATGTTGTAATTGGAACAATCCCGATTTAAAATATTTTTCAAGTATTCATTTTTACTTTATTCATATACAAATGAAGCAATAATTTACGCTAAACATTCTTACGTTTTTATTTAACAATTCAAGAGAAAGATAGAAAAAAATCACAATTACAATGAACACCCATTGCCCATCACCATTATGATTACTAACGCCTCTCAGTCAACTACGATCAACCAATCAACTTTATATCGACCAGTCGATACAGAAGCTGACCAATAGTCAGAAGGACCCAGGTTCTTATCTCGAGCCAAAAAAGGCTTGAAGATAAGAAAGCGTATTTTTTATACATATTTAGTTCAATTAGTTTTAAAAAACTAAATCCTTATTACGTCACGTCTGAATGAAGGTTAATTCTAAAATAAAAATACCAATTTTACTGATTTTTATAAATTTCTGAAAGGTGGACATTTAAGGGTGAGATAATTTTGAAAAGATTAATGGCTTTCAGTTTGAATGGACCATAAAAAACTTTTTCAGTTAATTCGTCTACTCATTCAGTATTTTTTAAATCCTTATACCCACTTTGGAGTGTAAAATCCAGGAATGCTCAATAATTCATTAGAATTCTCCATTTTATTTTTGTATGAAAAGTAATTTTTAAATCATTCATTCTCTGGTATTATTCCCTTGGCTAGTCATCATCATCATCATCGGTACCATATCCGCTTCTTATGTGGAGCATATGGGTTCCACAAACTACCAATACGAGGTATTAAATAAGAATTTCATTTTATCCCCGTCAAGAATTGATTCCATGACTTTATGCATGGTAGCCAAATGCTTTATCCCCTACTTCTTGAGTCCGGCTCGCAGTGTTTAAACTATTAACAAAAAATAAAGCTATGATAAAAGAAGTTGTTATAGCATTTACAGGGCTTACGACCTGTCATTGAACTGTGTTTTCATTCCGCTTGAAGTCGGATATCTGAATTCTTTTATATAAAAAAAATGTTCCTACCAAAAATCAAAGTAAAACCTTTTTTTTAATTTTTTTTTTATTGAAATTAAAATCTGTTACAAAACATAATATACCTAAACATATTGTTGGTAATATACAAAAATTCAGACATAACGTTTCTACCTCTCTAATAAAGTGGATACTTGTGTTTAGAGAGGGAGTTCGTTTTACAATTTTTATTTTTTTATATGAGTAAGTTTCATCATAAATTTTGGAATGGGAATGTTCGCTTTTGGTTGGATTGACAGGTCATTGGCCTTGTAAACGCCTAGATAATCCAAAAATTCATATCTAGAGCTCCTCTGTATCTGTTGATATATTAATAATGATCAAAATTTTTTCAATTAATTGTTTTATCTTCCTGAAAAAGGTGCGTCAAGATAAGATACGCGTAAAATAGCTTACTATTCTCCAAGTACGTTAAAAACACTCGACAAAATCCTCGAGTCCAGAGGACAAAACCAAATGAGAGGAAAGGTTTAATAAGGGTGAATGTATGGGACAATCCTAGCATTACGAAAACAAGAAATAGTTCTTGTATATCAGTCTATAAACCCTCCGAGGTAGAAGTAATGGTCGCCCTATTTGTTAGCACTTACATATCTCAAACCTTTTTGGCTTTGTCGCTATTTGTATTCGAAATAAAATACATTTTATTACGTTGTGAGCACCGTTTGTGTTATTTTATTATGGTCACATTTATTCAGGTAAAATAATAAATTGTGATCCCGTGAAGATTCTCCATTGAAAAGTGGTTAGGAGGAAATATGGACAGTGAGATAGCAAGGGATAAGATCTTAATATGCAGGCAATGGACGTTATACCCGTATCTACATAACGCATTGTCCTATTTGGCTTGGCAACATTTTATCTACTATTGTGTTGTTACGTTTAAATTGAAACATATTTTGTCCCGTTTGCGTTAGTTGTAAGTTTGTAACAATGAATATTACATGATTCATTAGCTCTACCATTCTATTATCATATATTTACGTTATTATATATTTTGAGTATTGAAATTGTATACACGTTTTTATTTATCTCGTAAAACCTCGCGATAACCTTTCTATTTTATAGTAAAGTTGAATATTGTTAAGTTGGCAATTTCTTATCTACTACTATAACTCATAGGGCACTGTACTGCTAAACCAAGTGCAGTGAATTTGTTATAAGAAGGCAAGATAATCGATCTTTCTCTTCTGTACCTGTCCAAGGTATTACATCTGAAATATTTGTATGTAAAAATCCCATTTATTATTACCGTTAATCATTTAACTATTTACAACATATCGAGGCCAAATACATTTGCAAATAATTTTAAATTTTTACCCATGATGAGCGTAAATGATATTGTTTTCCTTCACACGATATGCACAAAATTGAACTATGACATCTTTGTCTCTATTAAGACATCGCATTCTCAATTGAATAACTCTGTACTTCATTTATGGTTTGACTTTTATTGTTTGCTTTTAATATCTACCTTGCTCATAACCACTACCTGATTATATTTGTACTTGTTATTACGTGTAATGTTTGTGTTGATATGAAAGTAAACATTATATTTGAATACAAGCAAGGAGTTTAAATTATTCAACAATTATGTATTCTAGCATGTTTTGTTTCCGGGATTTGTAAAATAATGACTCCATACACACTCTGATAGCAGTCAGACACTGTAATTTCATTTTACTAACCACAGCTTTGGCTTTTGTTTTGGCTGTGTTAGTTTGTAATGTGGTATCCTTTAGAGAAGCAGGTAACCCGTTTAAGTCTTGCTTGGAACATTAGAGATGCACGTGGCTAGTATACACTATACACCCGCTGTTGTACAAATTCCAAGTTGGTATACATCCATAGGTATACCCATTTTGGGTAATACGCCAAATTATACACATGGGCTTTCGCCTCTTTGTGCGTTTCCACCACGTGTTAACTATTATACGTATAATTCCTAGATTTTCAAATAGAGTTCATGTGGTTACACGATTTTAACGTTCTTGGTAAATACAGCCAATTTTCATAATTTTTTACTTATAACATTATTAGATTTACCTTCACCATAAGCTACGCACTCTTAAATAGTCGAAATATAACTGTGCTAAAAACTGTTGGAGTGGGATTCAAACCAAGATATTCTAATCCGGAGTCTTCTACTCTACCGCTAAACCACAAAAAACAGCAGTATTTTTTGTTCTGCTCGTATTTGGAATTTTGATTCACATTACTTGATTTTTAAGTGAAATCTTAATCACAGTTTGTTCAAATATTTTTTAAAGACGAAATTGAATCCGAAATCAGTGACAAATTTTGACTATTTTTTAATTGTTTAAACTAGTTGTTAAATAAGGTTGTTTGCAGCTAAATAAAAATTAACCTACAAAGCGTATCTAAACTTAAGAATTATTATTTTCTAGCCTCGTTATGCTAAAAGAGCAAAATGTAAAATACCAAACAAGTTGTCTTTTCCCCATTCCTACAAATTTGTAACAACTCCGTTTTGTTTTGCGTGAACGCGGCGGGAAAACATTGAAAATGGCTAACAAAACTCGCATTGACAAAGGTAACCCTAAACTTTCTCGCGGCATTATTATGGTTTAAAAGGTTATTAACCCAAGTGTTACCCAAACTGAGGCACGAATTCCAAACTCGGGGATAACTCCCTGCTCCTGCTTGCGCCATCTTTCATGAAGCCGACTATACGAGGTACAATTAACGCATAACAGACGTTTCCTTCGCGAACTATGAGTGAATGCCTCCATCTAACCATCTTGGGACCGTATTAAAGTACACTACCTACGTCATGGCCCTACGCAATTTTTAATTTTAGAATAGGCATAGTAACATCATAACATATCATAAAACCATATTGAAAAACTCTTATTTTATTTATTTTTTGCCATCTTGAAAAATGTTTTTTATTTTATTTATTTTTTGAATAACTGCATGTTAAAATATTTTTTTAAATTAATGTTCGTATTTTTAGCTCGTTATTAGTTTTTTAACTTAAAAATTGTTATAGGTATCTCAGACTTGCTTGTTGAGTTTTGAGTACAAGTTAGTGTCTGAGAGGATACTAGGCATTAGTTGGTTCATAATTAACGTTGAAGTTCGGGAACGGACGCAGCAACCTCCAATAACTGGAGTCGTGAAGTCGCGGCGGGTGGACCTGGTTTGGACATTTACTCCGGATGCCTCGTGAGAGCCTCAACCCGAGCTGCCTCTTCTTTACGCCTGCAGGACCCCGCGGTCCTGGTAGACCGTCGATGACCATCTTCCGGATGTACTCGGCGGAGCTGATGGATGTGGACCTGACGTGGGGTGAGGCGAGAGAGCTAGGTGGCGATAGGGTCTCCTGGAGGGGGATCTAGTGATGTCCACGTGCTCCAAATAAGAGCAAACGTGGTGAAAGAAGAAGAAGAATTATTGATAAAATATTTATTAACATGTTAGTTATTCAAAATTATTTCACATAAACCAAAATATTTATTTATATAGATATTTAAATTTTCAATTGCTCGAAGCGTTAGACAGTTTAATTGACTGTTTATAAACTGTCATTTTTATGGTACCAGAATTATAATAAATACCTTTTAGAAAGACGTACCTGTTTTTGAATTTTGTTATTATTTTATCCGTTTTAAAGTTAAAGGATCGTAGTTCTATTAACAGGCCCTAACAATAAAAACAGTGAACCAATTCCCTAATTTAGCTTCCTTGGGAGTCAATTTTTAAAAAAACTTAAATCTGAAACCCCATATCCATTCCCCAACCCTAAAACCTAATGGTTTTAATATTACATCGCAAACTTCAACCAAAACAGAGAGCAAAAAAAGTTCTACTCCCTCCGGTAAAAGTTGAAGCGGTAATGACCTCATAAAATATATTTACAGAATTTAATGTTTAACTTTAAATGAGCATTTGCTTCGTTAAATAAAGCAGTTATGTATACTTCATTACTGATAGTGAGCATTTGTTTTATATTATAACAGAACCTTAAAATACGAGGACATGAATGTTTTCTCAAGCTCCGCATTATTCGTTCAAGAAACTCACTCAGTGGAGAGGTTTTAATTAAAATCCGAGACAATAAAGTTACAGATTATTACAAAATACAAAAAGGGTTGAATATTAAATCATTAGATTCAATCCTATTTTAATGGAAATTGGCTCAGAGCTTTTATAAGTCCATTAAAATTAATATCGTTTTGATTTATTGAATACGACTTTTATTTACTCAAAAATAGTTTTTTTCTTCTTGTAATTTTGAAACACAAACACTGTTCGAGTTCGTGGATTAAGCTCTAAAATAAGCAAAAGAATAACGTAATTAATTCAGTAAATTATACATAATATGTCTAAATTTCCCACAAAATTTATAAATTATTATTAAAATATATAAAATGTGTCATTTTTAGATTTAAAAAAAACAACAAATTTTTTTACTTCTGGATGTTTTTCAGTCTAATTTTCTTATTTTATTGACCCCTCCAACTTAGTGATATGATTAAAAATCATAATATAGCGATAAATTTAAAACAGCAGCCAACAAAATATTTTTCTTACAATTTTCCCACAAAAAAAAATCGCACTCACTTCCTTCTGTGAATCCAAGAGGTAAAATATTTACAAAAAATAATGCAATCACATCTGATAGTTCTCTTTAGACACTACTTATACTCAACGAGTTTACTTTGGCAATATAAGTTAGAAGAATAACATGGTGGGGAATTTAGTTTTTTCTTTGGCAATACCTTCAGTCTACTCTCTACTCCAAGTGTCGAGAGCTGTGATTGTGATTTTAGTTACTTGGGTTTGTATTTCCTGATTTTAGTTGTAGTGAAAATCATGAACCATTATGTTATTTTAACTTTCGTGCGATACCTTTGTAGATAGATGAGTGATTAAAAAACAAATATTTTTTTCTCCCCAACGTACGATTCTTTTCATCCAAAAGTCGCATTAAATGAAGAACCTGTGCCTGTTATAAGTACATAATATTTTATTTGCTTAAATTTTGAATTTCAAGCTCCGTTTTAAAGTAATGCACATATCACCAAAACAAAGTTTTAGTTTTAAAAAATACTGAGAATACGACTTACCCTTTTCTACATTTAATAGTGCATACGGCACTGCATTAGTAAAAAATATCGTAACTTAATTTGATTTATATTTTTTATTGACATTACTTGGTGGAATTCCATGATTAAATTATTAATATATAACTAATTAAAGTTAAATTTAAAAAAAAGTCTGAAGACGCCCGTTACAGGGTGAAAGCGCTTACTGGTTAAAATAAATAAAAGTGGAAGTTTACCAAGTATTTCTTATTTTCCTTTAATTAGTTATTTATTAATAATTGAATATCGTAACTTAATTTTTTTACGGAATACCGCACGGATCAACATGCAAAATTGTGTCGATTTCTCCGTTTTTGTGATATTATAAATTATTTTATCGTGACATGCCTAAAAATATGAAGAGCTATTGAAAAAATATCATTTATTTTATTTTAGGCTAACCTCCTACAACGATTTAATAACGAAAATGCAACGTGATAAAAACTCGCTTCAAGTTTTGTAGCTTGTCAATTTTGACAAAATAAAGTTAATTTCCATACCAAGATAAAGACAGATGGAAAATGTATTTTTTATTCGTCGTGTTCATGTTTACATAATATGTAGAGGCGTGGGATTATTTTGTATTTAGTTTTAAATAAATATATTTACCGATTGTTATTCATACGAGCGCCCGGAACCAGGTACATACTCGTATAGATCGTGTGTATATAAAAAGTTGTCAGACGTCGGTAATCTATCTTTAGTTGAATATATCCCAAAGCAATACCCCGACTCAATATTTTAATCAAAATTCCTTCCTTGTTGCGTCCTGGATCACAGATATGTCTCGAAACTTGTTTCTGGAGAAAACATTCGAGTTTCACGCTGAAATCGATCGGAGAATTCTCAAGGAGCGCACTTTATCGATAGCAGGCACGAAAACTGTCGTAACTGACGGAAGATTCATTAAACAACCAAATTTTGCAGTCATAAAAATCTTAATTATTGTACGATTTTAGCGCATGTGAGTAAGGTGTGACAATGTGAATAAGGATGGCAATGATGTATATTGTTTTATCGTACATAAATGGCCACGGCCGTTAATTTTTGTAAATCAAATTTTAGAATTTTGAATACATAAGGAAGTACAACGTGTTAAAAAGAGATCTAAAACAAGTGCTATACAATCCAATTAGAGTGAAAGAGATATTTTAGTGTCCAGTTAATTCCGACTTAATGCTTGATAATCGAACGCGAAATACTTTCCTATCACTATTTTACACTATTTCATGTTAATTAGACAGCGAGAAGTGTAGTCTCACTCTCGCAAGATAGCAGACTTATAAATACTATACAAGAATTTGATGCTATCCTATTTCCTCTCATCGGAATTAGATGGCGCTCTGATTTTTCGCAAGACTAGCTGACTGCAAAAAGTGTACCGTAAAACGGGGCTATTTAGAGAATGCGGGCCCAATTGGAAATTTAAAAAAAAATATATATTTTTCATGTTGTTAAACTCAAAAGCGTGAATGCAACCTTTAGCAAACGCAGCCACATTACAATACTGTCGATGCTTTTTTGTCATCGACACGACAGATTCACCAGTTTTCGGGTTGTACTACGAATTTTGTTACACCGTATAGGTGGATATATGTGTCAGTTAAAACCCATAATACACTATAATACGTTTTTTATTTCTACATCCTGTTTTACAAGATGCATACGATTGCTAACAACATCATCACCATCATCATACCATATCCGCTCCCTGTGTGGAGCATATGGATTCCACAAACTGTCCAAGCCAAGCGATCGGCCGCCAGTTCCCACGCATCCTCCCAGGTCAGGTCCACGTCCCGCAGTTCTGACGCAAACTGTCGACGGATAAAAACAGCAACAAAAATAAAATAATTTGAAAGTACGCAATAACACACAAAGCACAAAATGCTTATAGTAAATAGACAGATATGTATAAAAACAGCGAAAAATGTTGTATTAAAGTACTATGATTTTTATTGCAATTTTATTGGTTGAAAATATGACACCACTAAACGAACATTTTACGAAATGTGTATAAACATTTTTAAAATAATTAAAAAATTCATTAAAATCACTACAATAAATGAAAAGATATTCAACCTACGACAGTTTACGTGGCCGCCATCAATATATATGTATTTTCTCATCCCCACCCTTCAGTACACTCTATGGAACCTACGTGCTTCAGAGGACTTATATCTTTCTGACAACTTCGAAGGGAACTTTACTTCTGATTCGATCTCTAAGCTTTGGAACAACGAAGAAAATTCTTAATCTTTTGTAATATCATACTTTTACCTTATGCTTTGTAACCGACCTACATTTCTGAGTGGAAAACATTTATTTCTGTCACGCAAGATTATGACAAACTTTCGGTGTTATCTGAAGATCAATTCTTAAACAACTTTTTTTAAGATTTAAGAAAATCTAATAAATAAGCTTAAACTTTAGTGAATTTTTCTCATTTATGGTCGTTATGCATGAAAATCTAATGCGTAATTATATTTTACCTAACTTTACAAATTATATGGAAGAACAATAAGATTTAATATTCATGTGCTTTGGCTGGAGTTTTTTGTTTTAGGCGTTACAGGGGTTATGACCCCATTGGCTGGGTTAAGTGGCCCTTGATATTAAACATTCCCCATTCCCCCCGCCCAAAACAAAAAATTTTGGGGGTTTTTAACCGGTTAAAACCATTTTTACAAAAAAAATTTC